>JAQZBX010062609.1:0-16859 GCA_029593785.1 Cabassous unicinctus
GGAAAAAAGAAGGGGGGGGAGGAAAGAGGAAAGAAAAGCAAGAGACAACAAATAAACAGAGAAAAACCAAACAACCACACAAGCAAGCAGTCAAACAAGCTAAGGAAGAACAGTGTTCCTTTTTGGGCCCTTATGGATCCTCTCAGCCTGCTTGTGTTTATCAATCAATTGCCCTGCAAGGTTCTATTTGCAGGTTTTGAGGCAGATTTTAGCTATTAAACTAAATTAAAAAGAAGAATTCATTTTTTATTTTTTAAAGTGACTATCTTTTTTTTTTTTTTTTTTATGAAATAGGGACCCAAAAGAAGTCCTCTTCTAGACCACCCCTTTCACTGAGGGGACACTAACTAGGCTCGTGGAAACTAATTAAGCACTTCCCACTTCCTGGCCTCCCCAGGGGAGCTGAAACACTGATGATTGTCAGTGAAGAACGATAAAATTGGCTGACTCTGCCCCTCTGGAGCCAAGCCTCAGTGTCACCAGGCTGCTGGGTAAATCAGGCTTCCTCAGTAGATTTGCCTCTCCCCTCAGCCTGGCGCTGCTTCAAGCCGGCTTATCTGCTCCCCAAAGCTACGAGGGGGTCCAGGCAGCCAAATCCACAGAAGGGAAGCCCCTCTCCACCTTCTGTCAGAACCTTCCCACTCTCGGAGAATGCTCCCTCTCACCAGGTTGCTGGCAGGAATTGGGACGTATCCCTGGGCAGCTAGGTAAATCAACTTCCTCAGCAGATTCAACCCTCCCCTTTGCCTGGTGTTGATTCAATCCAGCTATTTTGTTCCCCAAAGCTGCAAGGGGTTCCAGGCAGCCAAATCCACAGAAAGGAAACCCCTCTCAACCTTTCGCCAGAACCCTCCCACTCTCGGAGAATGCGCCTCTCACCGGGTTGCCAGCGGCAGTCGCAGCTCAAACCAGCCTTTTTCCCTGAGGGTGGGGCTCAGCCGTCTGTGTTAACCACCACAGACAGGCTTAAAACTCACGAATTTCTACCGAGCAATCCACGCCATCGAGCTGCCTCCAGATAGATGTCCCCAAGGTACTTGCTCCGTGCGCCCACAGCACAGACAGCAGGACCCTGTCCCCAATTAGCCATCCTCAGAGAGCGAGTCCGCAAGTGCCCTCCTAAACTGACACCATCTTGCCTCTCCTTTGACTATAGTCTTTATATATCTCTCCTTCTCATGGCATGTGAGAATGAGGCAGAGATCACTTTCCTGGTTCCTTTACTGGAAGTCTACCATGTGTACTACAGCTAATCATTTTGCCTGAAACTCCTCAAAACTCCTTCAATCTCCTCCACATACACACATCTCCTACACGTCCACATACCCCCATACTCTGGGAATCTTCACTGAATGTTTACCTGAAGAGGGGGCCACAAGCTCAAAATAAATTCTTGTTCTTAGAAGTGGGTAATGAAAAACTTTAACAGATTTGTTCTTTCAGGGTCATCATGATTTTCTCTCCTACTGCCACTTCTTCTATCCCTGCCCCTAATAGCCTCAGAGGCAGGTGATTGATAAACATGGATGCTCTTTTGATGTGAGGATTGAAGCCTCTAGGCTTGGTTATGCCTTAAATACTTTACAGTTACTTCTTTCACCATAACTTCTCCTGTTCCAGATATTACCAGGGCCCATCCCCAAACTCAATTTTTGGGGAAGGCCCAGTGCTCCCCCCACAATTTCCAGTTTCCAGGCACATCCACAGAAAAGTATTACTCAAGTTTTCCAGCATAGTGAGCATGATGCCAGTCTGTTTGGGATGAGGAAACATTTCTTGGATAGAATAAATTTTGAACTGAAATTTTTAAGATAAGAGGGATTTGAAACAAAAGAGAAGCATATGGGTTGTTTCAAGTTCTCTTGCCAAAGAGAACCAGAATGAAGAAAGTCCACATGTGAGATCTTATTCTTCCAAAAGACCTCTCATAGGTGGATCAAACCCACATGGTTTATTGAATATCTACCACCTGGGCTCTGGGCTTTCTTTACCAGGATTTACTAAGCTTTCATGACATGAATGAATAGCCCAAACCTGCTTCTACCTTGTTATGATGCTATTTTTGCTTCTAGAAACCAGAAATCCATATGCCTTAAATGTATCAATTAGTTGCTATAAATTATAGTATTGTATTCGTTAAAGGGCAAAAGAAAAATGTAACAGCAACCCAAGTGGCTAGAGATCACTTGTCCAAGGTCGCACAGCTAAGCTTAAAATGATCTCTTCAGCCTCATCTTTTCACTGTGTCACTCCATTTTACTTTTTAGCTAGTTCAAAATTTTGCAATCTGGTGCTTTCCAGGATTATCTAGATAGATTTATACTGGTTCATTACCTCAGATTTTGGAAATGCCAATAAATTCAAAATTGAGAGAAGCAATTGTTCTTGTCAGTCAGCACTTTGTGATATATCTTGAAATGAACCAAAGCACTTAAGGAAGGAACAAATTGACCTTTTGTTTTAAGAAGCAGCCTCATGATAAGTTCACGTATAGTTCAGACCCCAGCACTCCCAAAACATATTGAGAACCAGGATATCACTAGTCTGGGCATCCACTCAAGGAGTATTCTATTATTTGGGGCCATTTTATTTCTCTCCATTCCTTGGCCTTCCTACCTTGACTCTAAGGTGTCTTTTTTAACTTAATTTTTAAAATTTCTGCAAGTGTGTTCTTCAGTATATTGGTCAGCTGTGTGTGTGTGTGTGTGTGTGTATGTGTGTGTTTAAAAAGGATTCCCTGGTCACATATATTTATGAAACACTGAGGGAAAACTGAATTTTCATATTTTTTCATTGTAGGACTTCTTAGAAATCCTTTATTAAAAGATTTGCTTTAGAATTGGTAAAAATGTTGTTTGTAAATCTTCGGAAATGAATAGAAATGGTGAAATCATATCATGGTGTTTGTAACTAGCAGTGCTATTTATGGGTATGACGGTGGTTAAGGGAAAACCTAAGGTCATTTATATTACTAGAAGGAAAGCTAAAAAGTGTAACCTGGGACTGTATAAGATAGTAAAACCTCATGTAAAACACGAATATGGGTGATATTGCATATATGACTATTTTACAAAATATAAATACAAATATACTAGAGAGAAGGAAAAAGAATAGCAGCTATGTACAGCAGGGGAAGCAGAGAGAGATTGAGAGGTGATGAGCTTTGTTTTTTTTTTGTTTGCTTGTTTGTTTTTTGTTTATTATTATTATTATTATTGAAATAATGAAAGTGCTCTAAGAATGATTGAAGTGATGAATGTACAAATATGTGATTACACCAAATACCATTGATTGTACACTTTGGATGGATTTATGCTTTATTAGTATATATCGATAAAATTGATTTGTTAAAAAAAAAAAGTTGTGCATTGTGACTCTTCAATATAGGGATACATTTCTTAGCATTTCTCCAGATGGAATCACTTTTTCTTGGAAGATCTTTCAGGACCAGTATTCTCTCAGATCACTTGGGGAGATATTATTTCCCCAACTATCTCTAGGCAATAATTTCCCAGCTTGATTGTGGGTTCTACCAGAAGCAAGGCTTAAGATCACCATGTGCCTGATTATTACTGAGAGCTCACAGCTCATGCCTTCTTGCCTTGGTACACAGTGCTGCAGAGCAAATCAGCTGAAAGAAAATAGGTGCTAGGTTATCAATGAGGAGGAGGGGCCAGATCCCACCAGCACTGATACAAGGGGAAAAGCAGAAACTCATTTTCATGATGGGAGACAACTTAGATAGCCTTTGTGGCTTGCAGATGATAACGCATTTTCCTAAGTTGTCTTCTTCCAGTCATAATCAGAGAGTCAGGGTTGGAAGGATCCTCTATTTTTCTACCCAATTTCCTAAACTTGAGACTAAACTGGGGTGGATGTTTGGAAAGATGTTGCTCCCTAATAAAAAACCACCCCTACTTATCTTTGTCTAGACCTCATGGTGTCTGTATGGGACGCATGGACTTGAGCAGTCATCTTGGGATTTTCCTTTACATGGTAAATCCATTTCTGAAAGAGCTCCCCAAATTCTATAAACTTGAGGCCCCATAAAACTTGGATTTGCCTTGCTTATCTCCCAGATCTAAGTCACAAAGTCTATGAACTCTATCTGCTAAATGTCTTTCAAACCTACCTACTTTTCTCCATCTTTAACGGCACCATCCTGGTCTACACTGCCATCATCTTTCACCAGAACTATTGCAACAGAGTTCTCCCTGGTTTGCTTTCATACTGTGATGCTACTAAATTGTGTATCTTATGTCACTCTCTTCTTTAAAACCCATTGTACTTAGGATAAGATCAAACCATATAACCTAGGTTGGAGGTCCTGGATTATCTGGCACTAACCTGTCCTAGGCTTTGTGTCATTTTACTGCCTTGCTTACCCTCTGGGTTTAGCACTCAGGCCTAAATTCACACAATGAATTACTACAATTGTTACTACAATGCTATTCTCTGGGACAAGCTATTCTGGCCAGGAGTGCTCTTTCTCCACCTCTTTTCTAGTTAATTATTTCCTACCCATCCTTTAAAGCTCAGTTTAAAAATCTCTTCCTCAGAGTATCCTTCCCTAACTGCTCTCCAAGATTAAGTCAGCATATCTGAAGTATGCTTCCTTATAACTTTTATCACAAGGGTAACCAAATAACTAATTAATTGCTTAATGTCTATTTCCAGGTATGGAACATAAGCTCCACTAACATCTCTCATGTTAACTGCTATATCCCCAATGATCAATATGATGGATCCTCACTAAATACTTATGGAATATTTTGATGAGCATTTCTTTTCTCCACAGGACAATGATATGCCTGAAATTTGCAACTGGGAAACCAAATTTGCACTTCTTGAGCTGCATAAATCAGTAATTGGTTTTTTTTGTTTGTTTGTTTTTGTTTTTTGAAGAGAAAAACAAAAGTTTTATCCAAAATACTCTTAATTGGGCTTTTAGGATGCCTTGGAATTTTCAAATTATAAATTTTTCTACTCTTGGAAAGTTTTCTTTGCATAACATTTTCTCCTACAGATGCTGTGTAGGATACAGACTCTGAGCACAAACTCTAGCATCAAGCTGTGGTGGGTTTCAATTCTGACTCTATTACTGACTAGCTGGGTGACATTGGATGAATTATTCTTCCTTTCTAAGTCTCAGTGTATTCAGCTGTAAAATGGTAATAGTGGTTATACTTACCTCATAAGGTTTTTGCTTATTCAGAAAATATTTATTAAACACCTATTAAGTGTCAGGCACTCTATTAAAAGCCAGAAAGAGATTAAAGTACAATGTGGACATGGTCCCTGCTCTCACAGGAACTGCTTTTATTCATCTTTGTATCCCCAGGCCCCTAGCACAATGCCTGGTACGTAATAGGTATTTAATATGTATTTGCTGAATTAAATAATATTGTCCCTTTATATTTCACCCATATTTTGTCCAGATCAGATGAACGTGACAATGATGAAAAATAGAGAAAAATAATTATAGCTGCTCTTCATGAAGGACTCACTGTGTGGCGTACAGAGTGCTAAGCATGATACATGGATTGTTTCACTTCATCTTCATTCAACAATGTAGATCCATTTATTATTCCCGTTTTACAGAGGGTAAAATAGCAGCACAAACAGCTAAAGTCACTTGCTCAAGGTCACTTAGCTAGTAAGTGATGAAGACACGTTTGAGCACAGATAACTTCACTACATTGACAGCACCCGTAAGTTGTATCAAACTCTAGCTGAGAATCCAGAATCCCACGGAGAGAGGAAATGGGGAGAGAAATTGAATGTTCACAAAGGGAAATATTGACATCAGGAAGGCAGCAGGAAAATAACTTTCTTTCTCTGGCTGTTTTCATCCAGCTGCTTAGTTATCTATGAAGACTTTGTACACCTTTGCCCGCCTTCTGTATTTATGTTCCATGCCAGGTAATAACAGACTTATGAGGCTGTAGAGTTTTATTCAACTTACATGGTGTCATTGGTTGAAGCACTGAATCATAAGAATGCCATATAATTCTATGTATTTTGATAAGGAAATGCACTTAAAACCGAATTATAGTCTGCTAATTATTCCCATACTGATTTCAAGGTACGCTGATGAAATAACATAATAAAAGGTAGACAAAGAAAGAAGCCATATGTCAGATGTATTAAGCACAAGGAAGCCAGACAGAAGGTTAGTATTTAAGATCAAAAAAGCGTATGGGTGACATTGCAAAGCAAACAGCTTTCCTAGGAGACCAAGGGCTGCACCCACTGTCACTCATCAGTAACTAAGTCCAACGGTCTTTGGTGCATGTGAACAAAGTATTAAAGGGCTTTTTAAAGCTTTCTTTTTTTCTTTTCTGACTTCTCTTAATCAATTATTTGTGTGACTGTTATTGGTCATTTACGTAATTTTGCATTCAAATCAGGAGGTCATTCTAATCTATTGCCAAATACATTAACTTGTTTGGTATAGTCTCATGATAGTCATATGCAAAATTCTAAATAATTTATTAGGACAGCAGTTCTTAAAATTTTTGGACTTATGTCTCTTTTATACTCTTAATATTATTGAGGACCCCAAAGAGCTTTTATGTGTACTGAGACTTTCTGTATTAAAATTAGAATAAAAAAGCTTTAAATATCTATTTATTAATTATTCCAAAATTACAATAATAAACCCATTGGCAATTAACACAAATAACATATTTTTATAAAAAATAACTACTTTTACCAAACAAAAAATCAGTGAGAAGAATAGCATTGTTTCAAATTTTTGCAAATCTTTTGATGTCTGGATTAATAGAAGAAAGCTGTATTCTGCTATCTACTCTAGCATTCAACCTGCTGCAATATAATGTTTTGGCTAAAATATATGAAGAAAGCTATGGACTATAGTTAGCAGTAATATCATGGGGATGTTCTTTCATCATTTGTAACAAATGTGTCACAACACTGTAAGGTGTTGGTGGTGGGGCGATATATGGGAATCCTAAACGGTATGCTTGATTATTTTGTAAACTCATGGCTTCCCTAATAAAAAAAATTAAAAAAATAAATCCATCTCCACAGTAGAAGATTAAAGGAAATGAAAAACATTTGATGTTTCTGCTTTTTAAAGTAAGAATTAAGCTATATTGTAAATAAAACAGTACAAACTACAGGCTCCAATTTGGAAAGGCTAAAGAAGAAAGAAAAGCAGGAAGCTTTGAAAGGTTTTGTGTTTCTGCTGTTCACTAGAATCAGCTGAGTACTGTAAATAGTCATCTGAAAGATATATATGAAGAAAATGCAGCTTCACATAGATATAGCTAAAAAAGGGAGTAGTATAATTGTGGATATTCTTCTTTAACATTCTTACACCAAGACTCAACAAGTAGTTTCTTAAAAAGTAGATACAATGTAGAATCTGAAACCATATCAATAAACTTGTTGTACTCTCTTAAATCCAGTGGGCTATATTGAAATTTGAATGGATCTTTTACCCACACATAATTTTGTAACATCATGCAGAGTTCTTTAGAAAATATGGACTCTGAGTTATGCAGATTTCCAAATATTGACACATTTCACCATGCAATATCAAAAATATCACACTACATTCATCACTGTTTTCATTAAAAAGTCTTTAAATGTTAATCAACTGTTCAGCTCATGGTGGTAGATACAAGTTTTCCAAAAGTTTAATTTCATTTGAAAGCTCAGATTTTATTATTGGCAACAAATATTATCAGCTGTTTTCTTTGAAGTGAAAGGCTCACTTTATTCAGTTTCAAGAAAATTTCTGCCAAATACCAACTCAGAATAACATAGTTTATCAGTCTTTCTTTCATGACTTTCATAGTGTCATGAAAAAAAGAGAAAAAAAGCACATCTTGCTTATCTTGTAAGTCAAATGATTGCCCAAATGCTTTTCCTTAAGGCAACCATGATCATTTGACATGTAGCAAAATTGTTTTATATGTAATTCCCATTTTGTCACCATTATTAAAAAGACACATACTCAATGGTCAATATTTAATTTTTAAAATGAATTTAATAAAGGGAGCACTTACACCAACTTAAGGCAAAACAGGTTATTAAACAAATGGATTTGGTGGAAAAAGATGAATTTCTATTTGTACAGCAGTCCTAAAAACAAATGAATTTCACTTGGTACAAAGTTTTAACAAAACTGTGACTAGAAATCACCAAGATGGAAGAGTGAGATGCCCTTGGCAAATGCCACCCTACAGAAAATTCTTTTTTAAAAAGCGCCTAGCAGAATCTGTCAGAATCAACGTTCCCAGAATATTGGAAGGCAGTCATCTCTAAAAAAAATCAGCCAAATAAGCACTTTAATAAAAATATACAAAAATTAGATAAAACTAATAAGAAAAAAAGAATATTTAAGCAACATAAATAAAAAACATGGCCAAAAGAATTCTGGAGAAATAGATACAATTTCAGTATTTTTCCCACTTGAGCACAAAGTTGGATTTTTGCTTTTTTTTGTCATTTTAAAGACAATTTATTGAAGTATATCAGTCATACATGAACATACATAAACAATAAATGTATAGTAAAAGTTGTGAACCTAAAAAACAAGCCATGCATAACATCATATAGGGCTCCCAGACATGACCCCATCACAAATACTTTGCATTATTGCAAAACATTTGTAACAAATTATGAAAGAACATCGTCAAAGTATTACTACTAACTATAGTCTATACCTTACATTTGGTGTATTTTCCCCCAAAATAAACCATACAATTTATCTAAAGTATACAATCAATATTTAATTTTTACTGCTTCAGCAGTAAAAGTAAATAAACAAATAAATCTTAAAAAAAAAAAATCAGTTAGGAGCTGATCTGCCCAATGACTGCCACCATTGGGAAGGTTCACCCAGATTCAGATTCTTCTTAACAATGTGTATACACCTTTGTTCTTTGAAAGAACGTCACAGGGCTAGTTGAGAAGAACTGAAGTTAAGCTATGGAATGAAACACGTAAATACAAATATTTTGTGTGGGAGAAGGAGAAAAATTTATTTAAAAAGTAACTTGGTACAAATACAAACAGCTAACACACCTCACTATGGTTCTGTTACCTCCTAACCTTTACAGAAAAGGAAACTATCTACCATAGTATCTGGGTAGTATCTATTTTGGTCCTAAAAGTCTTCTCTTTCTGTTTCCTTATGATGATTCAGCATTGTTCACTGACCTGCTTCCATGGACCATGACAGTTCCATTTACCATGGGGCACTCCAGCATTAATTATAGGCAATAACAAAATTATTGCATTATACCTTGACAAGGCAAAACGTGGGAAACTATCAAGACCTAAGAGAGTGTCTTCAAAAGATGTTGAGCAGCCACAGATGCCTACTGTACTCATTAACACATGGATTATTCAGATTGAAGTAGATAGCATGGTGAGATACAAGGAAGGCTTGGATCTTGCCAGAGTTCTCTTTGTGTACCATACCAACTCTCTCACCTGAACCTGGTGAAATTATTTTAGTTCAAGATGCTTTTCATTATACTTTCTCTGTCTGTATCAAAAATTCCAGGATAGAGCAAATATTCATGGGTATACAAAGACTTTTTCTAGGATGCCCTTTTCTAAGGAACTTGCTTATTTTCTGGAAATGAGTCTGAATTATTTGGTCCTAAATATTTCCTGCTAAATATTTTCTCATTTGCCATATCAATAAGAATCAGCTAAAGAAAGGGCGGAAACATGCTCAACCCAAGAAACCTGCATTTGGATTGGAAAACATATGGTTCAGGAAGACAAGAATATTTGAATAGCTGGCAATTATCCAATTTTGACTGGCACAGAACAGGTTCTCTGCATAAGATACCCAATCTTAATGTTTTTATCCATATTTATATCAACTTCTTATGCTAAATGGAATAGCAAATCCTGTTGCCCATTCTCAGAACAGGCAAAATATCAACTCTTTTCACAAAATAACTAGTTCAAGAAGACAGGACAAAGATAGGATCCAGCCAAGATTTCCGGTATCCTGGTGTATTGAGATATCTCAGTCAGACTTCTTTGCAGCCCTCAAATAGTTGGGAAAATAATCTGTTAAGGTTCTTCCTCTAGTGATTCAAAGAATGGCAAGCCTTCCATTGTTCCAATAAGTCAGACTCCACAACTATGAAATCTCACACTCTGTGTCCAGCACAACCAGCCTCACAGATGACAAAATGGCTTATGCCATGCTATTAACCATTACGATTCCATTCATAGATGTCAAATAACTCACAAGTTCGTCTTCAAAGACAGTAGCAGCTTTTATTTAATATGGAAATGTCTACAGAGCTGCAATACTTCCAGGATACTAAACAATTTGCCGAAAGTCACACACCTTAGCCACAGAGGAAAACTTGCTGTTCCTGAAAAAGACAAATGGCTACATTCTCTGTGGAATATTTTTGGCAAAAGCATAGGAGATAAAGTTGCTCTACCAGCATTAGAGAATTCTGTTGCATTTGTCTACCCTTCATGGCAGAGAAAAATAACACATTGTTACAGAATCTAAGATATTTCATGTCCTACCCTGCATGTTACACAAAGAGCCTTTTATCCGTTATAAACAGTCTCTTGGTGCTCTCTGACATCTCATTTCCAGCTCACAAGTAGAAATGCTCCTGAAGCCTTAATTGCTTTCCAGAGGTCATTTGCACTGTCATCCAGTGCTCTTTGAAGAACGGAATAAAAAAAGCATGTAGCGTAATCAGCTGTCAGGGTGCTCAGTTTTTCCTTATCAGACAATCCTGCCTGTCAAATTGAAAGAAAGTGTTACAGCAGGAAGATATGCAGGCCTGCATTCAAGCAGATGCAAAAGAGTCTTTTATAAGAAAGAAAGCAAAGAAAATAGAGGAGCAGCTCAAAAGAGAAAGGGATGTCCTAATTAGCAAACAATTATTTTTCCTAGCTGTGCCTAGACAGCACTCAAAATAAACTCAAAATTTAATGCCAAAGCCAAGGAGGAAAAAACTGCTGAGTTCAGCTTGGAAGCCTGATCGTGAAGAACAAAGAGAAAGATTTAGCCATGGGCTGAAAATGGGGTTTCAGTGATGGTGAGGAAGTAAAAATGATCATGAGCTTACAGGAGACATCAGGTAGTGGTTCCACCCTTGTTTCTCAAAAGCTGGGCAGGGACACAGAGTGGCAAAGGAAATCTGTTAAGCTCTGTTTCACTGGGTTGTGTATGAGTTGGTGAAAGAGACATCCAGGAGCTCATTTGCTAAGATGATGAGGCAGAAGGTGCTTTCTTCACTCTGCATAAAAGGGCCAGGACCAAAGATGAAAAGGAAATAAGACACCATCTTGGAAAACAGTTGGCTCTGTGGGTGGACCTCAGGTTGAAGGTGTCCCTAAAGCAAGGGATGAGGGTCACAGAAGGTAAAGGAAATAAAATAATTGGCCTCAGGGTGGAGCCTGAAGAAAGGCAGAAATCTTTAGGCACGTAAGGGAAGTTCCAGCAAAGCTTATTATCTTTGTAGAGACAGGGGTAACATTTTAATCTGTAAATAGCCAGGTCCCCTGTGGCAGTTTGAGATTATTTTATGAATCCCCCAAAGAGTAAGATTATGTTTTTAAACCAATCTATTCCTGTGGGTGTGATACCCTTTGATTGCATTAAATTCAGTTGAAGCTCCTTGGATGAGCTTACATGATAAGATTTCTTTAGGGTTTTTGATTGAGTGAAGCAAAAGGCAGCTTGGGTCTCTGCCCTCTTGCTGGGTCTGACATAAATGGAGACACAGAGAGAGACAGACACAGACACAAATAAAGGAAGCTGCCATTTTGATCTAGCCATGTGAGAGAAAGAACAACAGTTTTGCCCATAACTGAGTTGCAAGGAGAGAAGCCCCCGAAAGGCTCAAAGAGCTGAGGAGAAATGAGCCATATGCCTGAGAGCTTATACCTGGACTTGGGAAGAAAGTAGAGTCACCAAGACTGAGAAAGGAGGCCCAGTAAGAGACAAGCCCTCTGCCAGGTTGGCCCACAGCTGGAGAAAGGTGGAGACCTCAGCAGATTGGTGGCCATCTTGCTTCCCCACATGGCAGCTGACTTTGGTGAGAAAGCACTTCTTACGGTGCCTTGAGTTGGACTTTTCATGACCTTGGAACTGTAAACCATTACCCCAAATAAGTCCCCTTTATAAAAGCCAACACATTTCTGGTACTTTGGCAAACTAAAACACCCTCCATCCAACCCGCCTTGCTACGCTCACCCTGGCACCAGACTTGCTCATCTTCTCTTCAGCTTCCATGAATGTTCAAATCTGTGGTAAATGCAGGACACCTGAGGGGCTCTGAGCTCTTTAGGAGGGTTCAGCAGTTCCCTTGGGCCAGAGCGGCCTCATTATCCCAAAGTCCTCCTCCTGGGGGTTCTGAGTCTCCTGGGATAACCACTGCAGTGTTCATCAGCTAGAAGAGTTGACTCTGCCCAAGGTATGCTCAAATTCTGAAGGCAAAACTTATGTATCATTAAATTTATGGGCAAAGAGAAAAATGCATGTCAGGGATCAAAGAACAAAACTCTCAGGAAAATTTATCCTAAAGGAATACAAGAGGATGAGGTGTATCCTGTGGGCACGGGCACTGAAGAAGACATCTGATATTTGGTAGTGTGTTATAGCAGTTAAATAAATCTGGCCACATATCCTAGCCATTACATTTATTGCTTGTGAGAAAATTAAACTCTAATAGCCTCAATGTTTTTTCATTTCCAAAATAGGAATAATCTGTGCTTCAGAGAAGTTATGTGAGAAAACAAGTGCCAAACATCTCAGCACAATTATGTTACTTAATAAACATTACTTTTTAAAAAAAAGAAACTTAATCAAGGACAATTTATTGGAAGGAAAAATCAGAAAATGAGCTAAAGAAGTTTATAATAGTCAAAACAAAGGCAGCTTAGATAGAGCCTTAGTATTAGAATATAAACTGCCATTTAGTTCTATATTGATTATAAATCCTGCTTTAACTTTTCTTTCTTTGTTCCTTTTTTAATCTGAATTTTAGCCTATAGTTCTGGATTGCTTTTTAAAAGAGTATGGTTAAGACTAGTATAGAATGGCCACCTAGGCTTATGACCAAAATTCCTTCAAAGGTATGTATATAACTTAATACTTTCAACCAACAGGTATTTATTGAGCACTGTGCTGGTTTGAAGTTGTATGTACCCCAGAAAAACAGGTTCTTAAATCTAACCCATTTGAATTTACTGTAAGTAGGACCATCTAATGAGGTTACTTCTAAGAAGGTATGACGACCCAAACTTCATTCAGTTTGGGTCTTACTCCAATTACTAGAGTCCTTTTTAAGTGGAGTGAAATTCAGACAGAGAAAAAGCCTCAGAGAGAACATCCAGAAGCTCGACATCAATGGGATCTGGAAGGGAAGGGAGTGACCTGGAGATGCCATCATGTGCCTTGCCATATGACAAACTAAGAACCAAGGATCACTGGCAGCCAGCACCAGAACACCAGTCTTTGGGAAGAAAACATTGCCATGATTTGGACTTTTTCCTATCCTCAAACCATGAACAAATATATTCCCATTGTTTAACCTGACCCACTTCATGGTATTTGTTTAAGCAGCCTCTGAAACTAAAACACGCACCTACTATGTGCTAGAGACTATACTAGTGAATGAGGAACCAATACTCAGAATCTTCTTTGCTGGAAATTATAGTTGAATGAATGAAAAGGACAGAGATTTCTACTGAAAGATGGCTGATAATTGAAGGAAAATGCTATTTTGTACTTTTAGAATACTTAGTCACCTTAAAGAATACTTCAACTTCATGTCACTTGCAATAACTATCTCTGCATATTTGTAAGAAGGAAGGAATAAAGGAAGGGAGAAAGAGAGATAGGGAAGAAGTGTACCTATCAAAAAATAAAGAAAATTTGAATATGCTAAGCCTTTGCCCCATATCTTCTTGATCTTTGAAAGGAATCCAAGTAGACGTACTGTGGCAGTTTGATGTTATTTATGAATTCCAAAAAGAGATATCGATTATGTTTGTAAACTGGTCTGTTCCTCTGGGCGTGAGACCTCTTGGATTGTATTAAATTCAGAGGCTTCACTTTTACTTTATTAAATCAAGATTAGGGCTTTGATTCGACCACATCATTAGGGCATGCAGAGTTGAGTCACTGCCCCCTTGGTCGGCTATATAAATGGATGCTCAATCAACAACAGGGAAGTAAAACATAGAGAAGAAGAACACAGAGGAAGAGAGACATGGCAGAGGCCCGGGGAAGAGAGATGAGTCATATAGTTTGCAGCTGAAGAGAACAGAGCAGCTGAGAAGAACTGAGAGGCAAGCTTTATGCCAGCATACAGCTGAGGTTGGAAGGTACTGGGACCATGGAGCCTTAAGAGGAAGAGGAATGCTGAACCCTCACAGACAACACCCACCATTTTGAGTCAACACGTGGCAAATGACTTTGGGTGAGAAAGTACCTCTTCTGGTACCTTGAGTTGTACTCTTTAGGGCCTTGTGGCTATACGTGTCTACCCCAAATAAATACCCTTTATAAAAACCAACAGATTTCTGGTACTTTGCATCAACACCCCTTTAGTTGACTAATACACTTACCCTACTCTATCGGCAGCCATGGTACCTAGAGGTGGTGGGAAGCTTATTGAATAGCCTTGCTAATGATGATCTTCTTGGAATCTTTGCTAGAATCTTTGAAGGTTTTTTGTTGTTTTTCTGTTTTCCTTTGGAGCAATCATGCTTTATCAGCTTTTCTACATAACTACCTATGGAAATAAGCCAACTATGGAAAAATGACTCTGTTTACTTAGCTGTGAGCTGTAGATGGCCTGATGAACACAGTGAGCTAAAGGAAAACTAACACATGCTGGTACAGGTCAACAGCTGTTTCCATTGTTAACTGTGGCCTGCAAGACACAGGTGTGTGTCGTGGGCTGTGATATAGACTGCCATCTGCTCCATGGATGTTCTTTCATTTCCTTTAAATATGAAGATAGAAACCAAGAATTGGAAATGTGAGTGAGAGTATTATGGAAATCAACTTTGCTTCTTTTGGCTTCCCTGGCTGAGGAGCCCTACAACTTCACTTGCATCATGAACAGATGAATCTACAAGATATCACCTCAAGCTTTCTCACAGATCTTCTATGGGGGAAATAGGAATGATATGTGCTTTCTTCTGTGGTATTGCTTGCAGATTTGTTATTTCATGTACTTTCATAATTATACCACATTAAATCTTTTTGGAGTAACAGTTGCAGCATGCAGATGCAGTCATGATGGGCACTTACAATCCAAACTCTTTACCGTGCCTCTATCCTGAATATGGAGAGGGCAGGGTAAAGCAACAGTGTGCTCAACTCCTAGGCCTACTATTTACTGTGAATCAGTGGCCCTTTCCCTATGAACATCAATATTCTGCTTATATTGACAGGATGCAGTCATGGGGGTGAGAGTTGAAGAACCAGTCTATGGGGTGTGGGGATGGCAGGCCCTTTGGCAAGCTCTTTAGCTTATAAGGGTTCATAATGCCTATTGTCCTCAGCTTGCAGTGTTTAGCTGAAATCCCAAGAAATTAAGAACAATCCCATTCAATGCCCTGTTCTACAGGTTTCCTTGTTTTTTTGTCTCTCTCAATTTTGCTCAGTAGGGATCATGTCTGTTTTAGTCACTGTTTTGTCCCTAGTGACTTGAATAGTGCCTGGTACATAAAAGGTTCTGGATCTAGTTCTGGTTCTGCCTGGTTCTGGTTCTACTGCTGTCTAACACAGTGTGATCTTGGACAAGACATTTAATTTCTTTGGACTTAATTACTATATATTATTTATTATATTTATTAATATACAATAAACTATAAAATATATTCAATATCTCCTATAATCAGTCAGCAGTTCTTCTAGATCACTAAGAAGATGGTGATGATCCTTAACTGTTTGGATCCTCCATTATTTAGCTTAAATCATATGAAATTGCCATTTTGAATGTTAAAAAAGCAACACTTGAATAGCAGCAATTTCATATGATTTAACCTGATTCATTATACAAAATTTTATTGAGCACCTGCAAGGTATTATTGCCAGGCATTTGGGATACAGCAGTGAACAAAAAGATGAACTTAAGTTCTGATTAGGGAAGATAAAGAATAAACAAATTTACAGATGAAAATGTTATGGGTCACGCAGTGATAAGCTCTAAGAAAGAAAATAAAACAGAATAAAAGGACAGAAAAAGACTCTTTTAGAGGCCAGGCATGTCATACTAAAAAAAGGGGATTGAGTGAAATTTTACCTACTGAATGTTGAGATTCAGCCATCTTCCTTTACTTGGCTCCCAGATTTTTGGCAGCTGGGTGATTACATATCAGAAAGGAGATTGGGGACCCTTCTCTGTGGAGTATGACCATCCCAAGAGAAAGGATCTAAAGATGCTAATATTTTGTGTTCATTAACAAAATGGTTCAGTCAGATCATGTTAGAGAGAAGCCCAACCACACAGTTTCCAAATAGCTTTTTGGTACCCTACACTTAAGTATGAAGAGGCAGCTAAGGACCATCAGGTATCTGAGGAAAGCCACTGATCTGAAGGTTAGAAGACAAAACCAACAAGCAAAAACAATAACTTAGAAGAAACAAAGATTACACAAGGAGAAGAAAGCTTCAAAAAATGTTTTTTTATATATAGTTGGAGAGAGGAGAGAAGAAATAGGTACTTTTAGATGTGTTTTTTCCCCCCAAGGAAACATTGGGGAATAAAAGAGTTCTTAGAAATGAAGAATATGCAGGAAGAAATGAAAAATTCAATAAGAGGATTGGAAGATAATCTTTCAGAAAATAAGTAAGAGACATAAAAAAGTAAGCA
>JAQZBX010062610.1:0-15273 GCA_029593785.1 Cabassous unicinctus
GGCGCCTCCTTGTGAGGGCAGGCCGGCTCGCGTGGTGCCATGGGCTGATGCGGCAAGACCTCACAGCAAGGGGGAGATAAGCAGACACAGAGAAGACACGCAGCGAATGGACACGGCAGCACAAGAAGCAAGGGGGGGAAAAATAAATAAAAATAAATAAATATTTAAAAAAAATAAAAAATAAAAAAATAAAGTATAACCTGGAGTCATAGATCTCATTGAGGTTGTTGCGCATGAAGAGAGGGCCAAGTAGACACTACCAGCTAGACCATAAGGTTTACAGAGGTTAAGGATAAACTTCCATAGAAGCTTAAACCCTAAGTAGAAATAAGTAATTCTAGAGAAAGAGGCATTTTTATTTGTTTATTTTAAACAATTCATTGACTAGACAATAATTAGATACATAGAATGTCCATAAGTTTTAAGGGACAAGTAAAGTAAAAGTACTTCCAACCTGGATTAAGCAGGGCTGAGACTGTGAAACTTCTCTGCCATTGACTTTCTATATGCAGAAAGCAGGCTGAGAAATCTACTGTATTATCTACACAAGCAATTTCTTCAGAAGTAACCAAGGAGAATAAAAGAAAAGGAAAGATCTCAGAAGGTGGAATTAAGAGCTGAAAGGATAGAACCAAAACTACTGAAGAACAATTGGCAGGAGAACTACACCTAGGAACCAGAACAAGGCTTGATCAAGGAATATTCCATACCTCTAAAATGGGGGTGGTATGGCAACATTTTCCCTACAGTTGCCAGAATTGCTGTGGACTTGTCCCATTCTTTTCCTTTTTAAATAGGAGTTTTAATAGAAGTTATCCTGCTCCTGTTTCAACATTTTGCGTTAAGAGTATAGGGTATGGTGATGATTTTGGTCTTCTTATTTTATAAGGCCTCAGCGGAAGAAGGTCTGCATCCAGGATGGATATAAATTTTAAGATACTTTACTTTTAGTGTGATATCATGATTGGTTGGGATTTGTGGGGTTTGAGGATGGTGGTAGTATATATGCCTGTAGGAGTGCTGTGAATTATTGTAGATATATGATGGACTGAGAGATTAATTAAAAATTGACCCCAATTTTCTAACCCTCTGTGTATCCATGCTTTTTGAAAGGTGGCTTGTCAGTATCTCTCATAAAGAGATGGAGGTCATTTCTGCAACACTTGAGCCTGGGCTGGCTTTATCATTTAATTTAGCAAATAAAATAAAACAAAAAATGATAATATATGGTTTTCAAATCCAGACCTCAAGAAGTCTCATTTCTGCCCTTTTGACGACTCCTCGCTTTGCCAGGAAGACAAGCCCAGTTTACCCTGTTGGAGAATGAGAAGTAGAGCTGTGGCATGCCTGCAAATAACCCAGCCAAAGTCTGCTAACCAGTCTGCAATTAACTCACAAATGCATGGGGAAGCAACTCAACCCAAAGGATCTATCAAATCCAGCCTATATTGCTAAACTTAGAAATCATGAGCCAAATAAATGGATGCTGCTTTAAGCCAGGAAGTTTTGATATGTTATTATGCATCAATAGACAATAGATGCAGAATATTTCCATTTATTTCCTATTCCTTTTCTTGAAATTTTGGTTTGAGAAGATAGTAGCTGTGTTATTTCAGTGTGTAGGTATTCATAATGATTATGCATAGTAAATAATTTATCTTTTCCCAAAAAGAGGTCTGTCCTTTGCTCTCAGCTTCTGGGAGGTAATCTATAAACACTTGGAATATCATGCCTGATGTGAGTGTCTTTGCCTCGGGGCATTAGGTCACTCTGAATATTCAAACAATGTGATTTAAGGTGGGGACTGAGCACACCAAAGTGACTAACAATGTGATTAAGTTTGGGGGCTTAGCTCCTGAGGCATCAGTCAGTCCCTTGTGGGACTGAGAACTGAGGTCAGCCACATGCACTTACAAATATTACTACACAATGGAGTCCTGATAAAGATGCTGAACACTGAAGTGAGCTTCCTTGGTTGGCAATACTCCAAGTGTATTTCCATGCATCACTACCATGAAAGTAACATTGTCCTGACTCAGGAAGAGAGGACAACTAGAAACTGTGTGTTAGGGTTTTTTCCTGAACTCTGCCCTATACTTTTTTTTTTTGGCTGATTTTAATTTGTATTCTTTCCCTGTAATAAACCATAACCATAAGCATAACAGCTTTCAGTGAGTTATGTCAGTCTTTCTAATTAATTATATAGAATCTGAAGGTGGTTTAGGAACCCACTGAACTTGCAGCTGGTGACAGAATTGAGGTGGTCTTGTGTGGACACTAACACTCTAACTTCAAATTGGCCTAACTCTCACAGTTACATTTGCATTATGAATTATGACCTTCAGTATTAAAAAAATTTTTTTTAAATTTCCTTTAATGAATTTTTGGGACAGAATTCTACCTTGCTTTTTATCAGGATAGCAACCCATGCTTCTTTTGTTTGAAGTTGTCTGGTACATCTTTTTCAATTCTGTTAGTTTTAGCCCAATATAGTCACTTTTAAAAAGACCTTCTCTTGTATAAGCATAAAATTTGGTTTTACCTTGTGGCCCAATCACAAAATCATTCTCTAATAGGTAAGCTAAGACCATTTGATATAGTGATATGTTTGATATAGGCGGTCTGAGATATTTTGTATTATTTTTATTATGCATATTTTGAAATTTTATTATCTTTTAAATGTGTTTTGGTTTTATGGATGATTATTATTTTATTTTACTGGTCCTATTTCTCTCTCTCAAAATAATAGGAAAAAGTGTTTATCTCTCCTATTCCTTGAATGTGTAATTAATATATTGACTACTTTTACTTAAACACACATAATGATCAAGCCTCAAAAGATGAATATAACTAAAGAGTTTAAACAATACTATTACAATTTTAATAAGGACCTTGTCCTTTAATTTTAGTTTCATGGATATTTGATTCAACTTCCCACTTCTTGAGTAATGGAATAATTACTATGAGAAATGAGTTGAAAATATATGGCACAAGTGAATGTGTCCATCAACAAGTCAATTTTTATTTTCATATTTTATCACTCAGCTTTTCAAATGTCTAAAAATTTTCCTTGTAGTCACATTGAGAACATGATTTTTTGAATACATCACTTATTTGACATGAGATAATTTGGCAGTGCTTTTGGTTCTTTGGAAAGCTTTTTAAAATTATTAACTTGTGCATCAATCCCTCTTGGATGACATAATGACAAGGAAAATGCCCTGAGCACACAAGAATAATAACAGAGAAGTGTATTTGCAAAACACAAAATTCCCAATTGTGATATGCATAATTCTAAGATATGCTATAGGATTTCCACTCCCTAGTTCATGTGACCTATATAATCGGCTCCCCTTGAGTATCAAAAGGACATGTGTATATAATGGAATATCTTTCCGATGATTAAGTTATGTTATATGTCAAAGGTTGGTGGATATTGTAATGTTATTGTTTCCTTATCAATTGATTTTAGTTCATCAAAAGAGGAATCATCCTGGGTGGGCCAGAAATAATCATCCATGAACTTTAATATAGGATCTAGAAGTAATAAACAATAGAACTCAGAGACATATGAAGCAGCATAAACACTCTTCTGTTGGCCTTGAATAAACAAAGAGTCATGTTTTGAGGGACCCACATGGCAGGTAATGGTGAGTGGCTATTAAGAACTCAGGGCCTCAGTCCAACAATCACAATGGACTGAATTCTGCTAACAATCAGTAATTTGAAAGAGGTCCCAAGCCTCAGATGAGGTCCCCAGCCTCTGATGAGACACCTTGATTTCAGTCTGATAAGACCACAAGCAAAGGACACAGCCCGGCAAATTTGAGATACTAAATTTATGCGGTTTTAAGTCACTAATATTGTGGTATTTAATTACACAGAAATATAAACAAATACAGATTTTGATATCCAGAAATGGGATACTGCTCTAACAAATACCTAAAAATGTTGTATGTCTATGAAATTGGACAGTGGGAAATGGCTGGGAGATTGGGGAATGTCGTAGATCATGATGAAAAGAGCATAACCCACCTTGAATAGACTGTAGAAATCTAGAATTTATAGATGCTGCTGCCACTACTGATGTTATCACCACAAGTACCTCCATAATTGTTTCTGTCACCAATGTTGCTACTATTGTAGAGGCATCTCCAGAATAAAGAAAACAAAATGACTTCTATCTTCTGCCCATCTTCTAGTTTTCTGCCAGGGATCGCTACAGTAGAAACTATCAGGAAGCCAGTTTGAAAAAAATGCCAGGAAATATACTTTGTTGGTTCCCCCCTGAGGACTGGAGAGGAGAATCTAAAAGGGCAAGCGTGGAGCTGAAAGACAAGAGAAACCATGCCGCGCATATTGAAATGAAATATTATTGATATAGAGTCAGTAAGATGTAGCGGATGTGATAGTAGTGGATAAATCTGGAATATACATTTTATGGTCAAGTCAACAGAATTTACTGATAGGTATTCCAAAGGGATGAAGGCAATAGAGAGATTAAGAATAACAGCATGATTTGGTTTTTTAAATTGTGTTGATTGGGGTGCTATGGTAGGCAAAATAATGTCCCCCCCTCCCACATCTTAATTCCCAAAACTAGTGAATGTGGCATGTTAGATGACAAAGGGGTATTAAGGTTTTAGATGGAATTAAAGTTCCTAATCAACTGACCTTGTGAAAGAAAGATTATTCTGGATTATCCAGATGAGGCTAATGAATTCACAACAGCCCTTAAAAGGTAGAAACAAGCAAGAGGCAAGAGAGTCAGTGTCAGAGAGATGCAATGTAATAAATATTTGATTGGTCACTCCACTTTTGAAGGTGGATGGGGGCCATGAGCCAAGATAGGCAGGCAACCTCCAGAAACTAAAAAAGGCGAGAAAATAGTTTCTTCTCTAGAGCCTCCAGAAGGAAAATTTCTCTGCTGGCACCTTGATTTTAGCCCATTGTGGTACACAGAAGCATGTACCTCAAAGAACATGTTCTTAATCTTATTCCTCCTTCCTGTGGGTGTGAACCCATTTGCAAATAAGACCTTTAGAAGATATTATTTAAGGTGTTTTCAAATTAAATCAAGGTGGGTTTTAATCCATTTTATTGGATGATTACAAAGAGAAATTGATTACAGTCAGGCAAAACTACAGGAAGAAGCCAGAAGTCAGCAGAAGTCAGAAGATAAGTCACAAGAAGGGAGAGATTGCTATGAGAAGAGGGACAGCAGTGCAAACCAATGCTGGATTGCAGCAAGCCAGGACCAGAATGTAATGACTTTGGGGAGAAAGCATGACCTTAATGACACCTTGATTTTGGACTTCATGCCTCCCCAACTATAAGCCAGTAAATCCCTTTTGTTAATACAACTACTGTGTGGTATTTATCATAGCAGCGCATAGCAAACTTCTGATCTCCAAAACTCTAAGATAATAAATTTGTGTTCTTTCAAGTCACTAAATTTGTAGTAATCTGTTACAGCAGCAGTAGGTATCATACATAGGAATGTATATAATAGAAAGGAACAGACTGTGTTTTTTTCCTTCTAGAGAGAGGGGGAGGACATCAAGATTTACACTCTGAAGAGAGGAGTTTAGGGAGGAAAGGAGTGGGGAAGAGAGAGAGAAAGAGATAAAGAGAGCAATAGAGATTATTTTTTTAAAAAGACAATGTATCATTGAGTTGCAACGTATAGTCCTTATTTGGATTTCTTTGAAAAAACAAAGAAACAAAAAAACAAAACTTTTTTTTTTTTAACATGGAGAAAATTGAACACTGCATATTTGATGATATTAAGACATTGTTAATTTTCGAAGGTAAAATTATAGATATAATGTTAATATTATAGATAAGCTTAGAAATTCCTAACTTTTAGAGATGCATATTGGGATATGTAGAAGGGAAATTAGATTATGTCTGGAAATTGCTTAAAATTAAATGGTTTGGGGAAGTGGGTGGAATTTTAGATGATGCAAGTGATTATTCATGAGTGAATAATTACTACTACACTAAACTGAATAATAGTAACTCTCCCATAAATATTCCAGTGAAAATTTTCCTAAAGAAATTATCTATTTCAATTATTTAAATGTCCTAAATAATCATAAGGGTTTTACTTGTAATCTTCATGACCCCAAGGTGTTCATAGTGAAAATTATTTGAATATATTCATTGCACTCTATTGTGTTTTTTAAAATTGGGTACCATATTTTCAATAATAGCCTGTATACAAACCCTTGTAATTATTTTTTTCTCTATCCATATAATTATTTGATAGCACACATTATCATAAAGGAAGAAGTCAGATTATGCATTTTTTAAAGGAAAATTCTGTTAAATTATATGTTATATTGTTTTATCTATTTTGGATTATTGCATAGAGAAATGTTTGTGAGAATATATTTAGTGGGAAGTGGATGTGGCTCAGGTAACTGAGCTCCCACCTACCACTGGGGAGGTCCAGGTTCGGTTCCTGGTGCCTCCTGGAGAAAACAAGCAAGACATTGGTTTGGCACAATGGGCTGGCATGGCGAGCTAATGCAACAAGATGACATGGTGAGATGACACAACCAAGAGACAGCGAGGAAACACAATAAGAGATGCAACAAAGCAAGGAGTGGAGGTGGCTCAGGCGATTAGGCACCTCCCTGCCACACGGAAGTTCCTAAGGTTTGGATCCTGTTGCCTTCTGGAAAAAGCAAATGGACACAGCAAATGCTAACAACAAGGAGGTGGGGAGAAACGAATAAATAAAAATAATAATATAGTTAGTGTGGCCATGTACATATTTTTAAATGGAGATATTCATGGAGTGCATACAGACTCTATATTGTTCGTTTTCACATTCATTAAAAGTTCATGTCCTTTTCATTTTTTGTATATTATGGTAGATTTTACATGTAGCATATAATTATTTCCAATATTAACTCCAAATATCTTCCTTGACATTAATGACAATATTGAACTTCTCTTTTGTAAATACATGTTGCAATTAAGATGTTACATATTTCACATATACCACAAGAAAATGACTCATGGATGTGATCATCTTTTATATGTTTGTTGAGGGAACATATATCTGTATGATTTTTTATTTAATGAAAAGCATTTTCTAATTCTCTACCTTTCTGTGAAATTCCCATGATATTGAATCCATGCATGTTGGCAGTAATTTTGAGTCTTTTCTTCATTGCTTCATTTATTACATAATAATTGTAATGAATGACTCCAGGGGTCAGTCTTGTTATTTTGCCATTTTTCTCCCCATATTTTCTTCTTTTTTTAAAAGTAAATTCATTGAGATATAGTCACATACCATACAATCCATCTAGTGTTTTAGATGTGTTGTCTGTATATTCATTGGTTTTTGATATAATCAAAAGTATTATTCATTCATCAACATAATCAATATTATAACATTTTCATTACTCCAAAATGAGAAGTCCCCCTACCCCTTAGCAGAGTTTCCTTCCCCAATTCTGATCCCAGTATCTTGCAGTTTATATTTCTCCATTATGTTTTATTTTAGAGAGAATTTCTTGTGTCCTATTTTTTCCAGGTTGGTGGTGGGATGAAGTACATTTACATGATTTTAACCTTATTTCATTAATATAAAAGTTTCGCTAATTAAAACAGGTTTCTTACCACCATCAGCCCATCTGTTCACATTTATTTGACATTTTTAAAGTGTAATATATATTCAGAAAAGTTATATGATTTTATATATGTGTATTATTCTACCAGTACAGAATCTGAATAGAATGGCATTTTGGGAAGCTCTCCATTGTTGATCATGGTTGTCATAAGAATAACGTACCAGTATATAGGAAGGAAATGAATATTTTGGAATGGAAGAGAGAAACTTATGGTTTAGAAAGATCAGCAAATGGCTCAAAAGGTACTATTCCTAAACTAGGCCTATTGCAGTTTTGTATATACAGCTATATTTTGTGTGTTCTTTGACAAGGTATTTTATCCCTTCTGATTGTTTTTCTGTGGTGTATCAGAAAAATAAATGGCTCCTCAATTTGCCATCTCTCCCTAGGAATCCCTGTATACACTTGCGGAAACACTGAATGAAGAGCAAAAATAGAGGTAAAAGCCAATGTTCAGGTGGTAAAACACTTCTTGAAAGTATAAATACATATTGGACATAAAATAAAATTGCAATAGCTTCTAACTCACACAGAAGTATACTATTTCACTAGAATTTTAAGGTTGTTCCTTTGGCCATTTTATAAAATCATGGGACAATGTATTTGTACTTGGTTAATACAAGAGGAATTGAATCACTATAGATTGTTAGTGGAAAAGATTTGGTCACTTCTCTCCTTAAGAAAAGTTGTGTTGGTTTCCTCTTGGGTCAGACCACTTCCTTTGACATAAAGTAATAAAATTAAAATCAAAATTCAAACTACCTCTAGGTCATCTCCAGTCTTTTCCTTCTTTCTCCATCATGGATCTCAGAGTCTTGCCACACAAATACTTACCCTTTTCAATTTACCATAAATAACATTACAGTCTAATCAAAGTGATTATGTGCTAAATTTTAACTCAAACTAGGAGTAAAAATTCATAGACGTATCAAGAAAGGACTTAGTGAGAAACATCTATTTAACTTGGTTTAGGAGAATATAATTATTTTTCAGATGTGATGTAGAATAAATGTTATTACATTAAGAAAGTAAAACATGCATAAAGCTACATGGATATAAATGGCTTAGCATATTCAAAAAAAGTGGAGGAAGGGAATGTTTTGAGTGACATTATGTTTAGAGGTGAGATTGGACAAATAGTTGGGGAAGAGATTTCAGATGTAAGGAAATTGGAGATGTGACTATATCGAGATAATGCCAGATATTATACAGTGTTTAACACATTAGTATAAGTAAATAACACATTAATAAATGGATGAAAGGGTGGAAGTATGAATGGATGAAGGGAACAATGAGTAATGAATAGGAAAGTGAAGCATTGTTATAATTCAAATTCTTCATGTAGAATGTTAGTTTCTGCAGTCAACAGAAAACTTTTTTCTCAATGGCTATGTATTTTAAGTAAGTCAAATTCTATGTATTTATGTTTGATTATCTTAAAAAATACTATAGAGAAAAGAGTAAATAATTATAATTTAAAAAAGAATTTCATGCTATGTACCTCATTTTAGCTTATATCTCCATAATGCACTGTTCATTTTCCTTTAAGTACCCATGGGCCAATAATTTCAAATGTAACTTTTATAAAGTCTATTTCAATCAAGATTTAATTCCATTTTACTAGTTTTTTAATTTGTACAAAGTTTGGATTTAGTTTCATTTTTGATCTTTAGATAATATCATAAAAATGATTCATTTATAATTATATTATTCCTTTGCCTATTGTTTTCTACCATGAAATCATGTGTGAATTCTTGAAGGAAAAACAATATTGTCAATAATTATTTAGTATGGAAATAGCTTTCCATTCCTCCTCTGAAACATTGTCACTTTGTATGATTTACAAAGCTTTCTCTACTTGTGGTAACCATCAATTTTGTGAATCATTACTGGCATTCTCTGCATTACAGAGAAGTGAGACAAGGCAGAAGTAAAGGTGGCTTTTGAAACAGGTATTTATTGATTCACTGAATATATGTATACTATTTGGAACTGAAAATACAATCAGTGCCAAGAGAATACCGCTGGATAAAGCATATTTCACCCTATTCTTCTATGATAAAAGTTGGGATAGAAATGTTCACATTTCCCATTTCATCACTTGGTAAAAATGTAAAGGCAGCATAGAGAAAATAAAAAAAGAAAATATGTGTTGCTGCCGACATGTAATACAACTAGTTTGGAAAACCTCTTTAAGATCTATAATTGTTAATCTTCATAAAATATTTGCAGTTAAGTGAGTCATTTGTCATTCAAACTATTAATGAAAATGTTAAGATTTGTAGATTTGTCTACACAGTTATGCCTCATGGCTTATTTAGCTAAATCATATTTTAAACACTAGTAACTCCAAGGAAGGAAAATATAAAAAAAATAATATATAATTATATTGAAGTATACTAAATTCAGATTTAATTGTTAAAATTTTACTACAGATAATCTTAAAATTTCAATTTGAGAATTAAAGAAGTATTCAGAGAGCTGAAATGATCATAACACAAAACTTATTTATTAAAATATAAGACATAACTTTTGCACTTGCTTTTTAAAAACAAATTTTAAGATACCTTTAAAACCTAGAAATTGTCCTTAGGGCATACAGAAAATGAAGAAATTTATTCAAGAAAATGTACTAAATATTGGTAAGAACAGTGAAAATCTTTGGCATTTGAACAATAACCTGCTCTGTCCTCTACCCAACTCAATGAAACAGGAAGAGGGAAAAAATCAGAAAAATCACACAAGAATGTAATGGATCAAAACTTCCTAAATTTGATGGAAAGATTTGATCTTATTACATAAAACGCTCAAAAAATTTGAGGTAAGATTTCAAATACTTTTACAAAGAAAACTACAAATCATTGTGGAAAGAGATTAAAAAGCCTAACTACAGCAAATAGCATTCCATTTTATGGATCAGAACAGTGATTTTATATTGTTAATATGGCATTACTCCCCAAACTGAGATAGAGATTAAATGCAATCCTTATCAATATCTCATCTTTTGTATGTGTGTATATGGCAGAAATTTTAAGCTAATCCTAAAATTCATGAAACTTTAAGGGACATAGAATAGCCAAAATAATCTTGAAAAAAGAAAAGTTGGAAGACTCACATTCCTTGATGTAAACACTTAACATACAGCTGTGATAATTAAGGTATATGGAACAATGGAATAGAACTGATAATCCAGAAATTAAACCTTACATGTATGGTCAATTGATTTTTGACAAAAGTATGAAGCAAATTCAATACAGGAAACAAACAAACAAAAACCAAGTGGTGCTGGAGAACCAGGCTATCCACATGCAAAACAATGAAGCTGTACTTCTACCTTAGACCATATTCAACAGTTAACTCACTGTGGGTCATAGACTTAAATGTAGGATCTAAAACTCTAAAACTTTTGGAAGAAAAGTTAGTAGTAAATTTCCATGATTTGGGATTAGGCAACAGTTTCTTAGCTTAGACACTAAAAAGCACAAGTGACAAAAAAAAAAATAGATAAATTGGACTTTATCAAAATTAATGCCTATTTTGATTCAAACTTCATGAAAGTAAAGAGCAACCCATCAACTGTTCAAAAATATATGCAAATCATGTATCTGATAAGAGAATTGTATCTGGAATATATAAAGAGTATTTACAACTCAATGATAAAAAACTACAATTATTACAATTTAAAAATGCATAAGGATTTGAATAGACATTTCCCCAAAGAAGATAAACAAATGGTAAATAGGCACATGAAAAGAGTTTCAAAACCATTAAGCAATAGTGGAATGAAATAAAAAATTCAAAATTCTTTGTGATGAGATAATAAAATTGTAGTTGTGATAGTCTATGCAGTTTGAAATGAGGTAAGCTGATATCTAGTCAGAGCAAGACTTGAGCTTAATTGCAAATGCTTATTTGAATGTATCTTCTAATAGCTCCTCTAGCTCTACTACCACCCTGGGAGATAGCAAGATGAATACAGAAGAGAAAATATTTTAACCTTCTTGGATATTTTAACCTTCTTGGATATATTGGACAAAGAATGATTAGAGATGCCAATGGCCCTCCTCTTTAATCCTGAAGTCTTGGGCCTAAGACAAGTTAAGACATGGTTCTACTGGTCTCCTTCAAGAAAAATGGGGGCAATGACAGGTGTTATGTTTAGGACTCTGATTATAGCTTGATGTACACTTGGCTCCACCTAAAGTTACTTGTTCATGAGGAGAAAATCAGGTTGACATCTTGGGTTTCAGTGAGTTATTGCAGAAAGCAGGATAGCCTCTCAACAACTTACTCTTGGCTAAGTTTATTTCATACTTTTAAATTTGGCAATAAGAAAGAAATGTCATTTTATAGAAGAGATAGATACCAAAGTGTTATGCTGCTGCTTTTTAATTATGAATTCAAATTAATGTAAAATAACATTATTATATTGCCACCTTAGTTACATTTTATCAGAACATTGCTTATGAGACATATACTTCTTTCATGTGTGATGGCTTATTTTTATTTTTTATGAAAACCTCAAGTTTGGATTTGGCTTTCAAAAAGGGAGATATATTTTAAATGCTTCATATAAACATTCATGGGGGAAGTTGCTTGACAGTTATCACACCCAATCCTAACATCTTATTTGAGGAAGGTTTATTTGAAAGTTCCACTGTGTTCTTTACAGCTTTAAGCAGAGTATTAGAGAACCTTTACAGGTTCTATTTGTTGAAATAATGTAAAAGGTGTTATATATCATTGGGCCTTATTTGAGAACTATTATTAGCAATGCCATTGTTAAGTTTATGCTGAGGGAGAGAAATTAAATTATCAAATGTATAGTTTAAGGTTAACATTCTTTGAGGCAAATAGAACTGTCCCAGTTACTGGAGTGTTCACCCCACTGGTGCGACCTGCTTCTTGCTGGTCTGTTTCCCCAAGTTTGTCATATTGGAAGCAGAATTGTGGTTCCCTTTGACTCATTGCTTTATCTCACTTATGGCATGAAGATTAGTAAGCAAAGAAACTAATTTTTGTGTTTATATTAATAGTGATGAATTTTATTTTGTCACAGCTTGGTTTCCTATCATGGAACTTGAAGTTCAGGAATGAACTTGGTGTTGCCTCTCCTTTTTCATTTCTGAGACACCTTAAGAAATTTCCTCTAGTAGAGAGGAGACATGGTACATGGATTATATTGGATAACTGTGGGAGACAGAACTTTCAGTGCAAATTCAGAAAAATAAAATAAAACAGGTTAAATTAAGAAATAAATAACTCAAGGAAGTTACATTGAGTGTAACTTTTAAATAAACTGCATGTATTTAAATGTAAGATCATAACTAAATATTTAAACAAACTAAAAGAGTTATGAAAAAACTGGGATCCATTTTCCATGTGGGTTAAAATGGTTATGCCAGTTCTAGCCAGTCTTTTTAAAATTATTACTATTTATTTTTTACTGAGGCCTTATTCTTTGCAAGTCACATTACTAGATGCCTAGCAGCTGAGAAGAGAATAGTAAAGAACTTAAATATGGCCAAAGACCTTAAGAACTGAGAGTGTAAAGGAAGATACAGATAATGCATTCGTTAATTACAACAAAATATGGGAAGGGTTAGCTTAGAATGGGCTTATGAGGGACTGTGTGTGTGTGAAGTGATAGGGAGAGATTTTCAGGAGAAGAAAAAGGAATGTGAGGGGTCCTTTGGGCAAAAGAGAGCAGAGCATTTCAATTCCTGAACAAAGTCCAATAATAGTAACTAGAGGGCAATAGAAGAACAGTGAGCAATGAAGCTAAAACAAAGTTATGTGAAGCCAAGTTATGCAAGGACTTGTAAAAGTATATATGATTATATGAGAATAATAAGATAAAATACTTTTAATTGATTGGAAATATATCACATATAATAATCATAATATGGTTAGCCTTCATTTGTTGCTGTTTATTTAAAGTAAAATAGTATTCTGCTAACTTCATGAAATATGGTGATATTTATTTGCTTTGATTCATTCTCTTTCATTCACTATCTGTACATCCAAAAAAATTTCAACATGAAGAAAGTCTGATGAATAAGACGAAGCCTAAAAATTGAGATAAATGGAACTTTGGCTTATATCAAATCCATAATCTATGTCTATATTTGTAACTAATTCTTGGAAATGTAATGTATTTTCCCCATGTATTCATATTTAATAATAGAGAAAAATGCTTTAAATATTTTAAAATTGTACTCTCTACACGAATATTGTTGTACATATACTACTGTAGCTCTATATTTTAATGTTAACAACTTTTTATACTTAGTTAACATTACTTACTAATATAACTTCTAACTTCTTTTCTTCTGCTTCATAGGCTATTACCTTGCAGTAAACTAGGGTGCTTAATGTTAATCCCACTTTGTAGGCTAGCAGTAAAAATACTAAAAATTCCTTTGTTCATGCAATTGAATGTTACTATAAAATTTGTTGTTAACATTTGTTAACTCTCAACATTTATCAGTATGTAAATATCTGCATATATTTAAAATATTTCAAGTTGATAACCTGGAAAACTTTTCCAAATAAGCCTTGTTTTTTTTTTTTTTTGTTTGTTTTTTGAGCTACCTGGGGCTGGGGATTGAAACCTGGACCTCGTGTGTGAGAAGCCAGCGCTCAACCACTGAGCCACATCGGCTCCCCTGAGTTGGTTTTTTCGTTATTTTGCTTGTTGTTTATTTTTTGTTTTTTTTTTTTTCTTTTTTTAAGGAAGAACCAGGAACCGAAACTGGGCTCTCCCATGTGGGAAGCAGGAGCTCAACTGCTTGAGCCACATCCTCTCAATTCTTTAACTCTACCAGATTTTATGTAAAAGATTTAACAGTGTGAAGGTTTGAAAATATAAAATCTGATCCCCAAAAATCTGACAGGAAGAGAAAAATTCCTGGGAGGAAAATTTCAGATCCAAAGTAGTCATGTAACACCTCATAATTATACAATTGAGAACTGTGAATATGTAAGACAGCTCATCCTAAGTGGAAAAACAAGATAAAACATTGAGATTCCATTTTCTGTCTACTTAATGAATTCAAGTATTCAGATATATTCTGACATCAGGTAATGAAATGCTCCAATATTACTGAATATTGAAAGTTCAAAGCATATAGAGTAATACATTTCTAAAATGTTGCTTAAGTGAACAAAAATCAAATAAATTGCAACCTTTTATTTAAGATCCTTTAGATTAGATGTTAATTGGATTAGATTAGATTCTTAGATGCCCCTGGTAACAATATGCATTGTCAGTTGTTGGTATTTTTTAGGGTCCTAACTCGTGGCTTTCATGCACAGATGTAAAACATTCATTTTATTATGGTTTAAAAATTATTTTAAAATTTAATGCATTAAAATTCCAAATTCCAAATCCTAGTTATATCTTAAATTATTCCTTTGAGTTTACAAATCAGGTTATGCTATGTAAAATACAGAAAACATTTAATAATCACCTTTAAGCAGGGCTTTTACAGCTTATAATCCCCTTAAACATTGATTTCCATTTGTAAATCACTAAATTTGATCTCCTTTATAAGCACCCAGCTATTTTTCTAACAATTAAAATTTTCTTGTGTATTGAAAAAATTTTGTTAGTCTAATAAAT
>JAQZBX010062611.1:0-16853 GCA_029593785.1 Cabassous unicinctus
GATTGCCACATACTAGTGCCATTTTAGGGCCTCTTCCCCTGCCCCGCCCCCCCAAAAAAAACTTTAAAAAAAGAAAGATAATTACTTCTTTATTCCTCATTATCATTTATGTAATTGCCAGTTTGGGAGTTATAGTTCTAGAAAGTTGCAGTTTGGGTCCAGGTAGTCTACAGAGCCCACCTCTTTATCCTCTGAGATTCTGATAGGGTGAAATGACCTTCCAAAACTCAAAACATTCAGCTTTTGATTAATAACGTGATATGTTTGGAGTTTTATTATTTTTGAATTCTCCATGTTATTTTACTTCCGTCTCTATCACTGTAGAGTCCTTTACACTCAGTTTATATATATTTATAGTTAGTTCTCGATTGCTTTTCTTTTGATGTCTCTGACCTTTCCACCCACTTCTCCTCTCTCTGATTGCCTCCCTTTCTCAGGAGCTACTCTAGGATATCTGCTGTTATGTTGTTAGAGCAAGTGTCTTTCTAAACTTTTGTACACTGCTGTAACGGCTTACGTTTACATTTTAGTTTATTGGCCACAGTTTTGCCCAGAGATCCCTCTCAAGCTGTTTCCTGCCAAAATAACCGTCATGAGCCCTGAAGCCATTCGGAAACAGCTGTGTCATTCCTGACAAAGGGAAAACTTCCCTTTTCGGGTAGTTTCCTCACAGAGCCTCTACACAGAAAGAGAACCCTCACTCTTCAGGTTCAGTGCCTGAAATACACATGCCAATCTCAGAAGATTGCCTGAGAAGACAACTCATTTGCTAAATAAACTAGAATATAAGCAAAAATTAACTGTCAAGCCACTTGATTCCCCTCAGGATTGAAGAAATATGAGTTTTCAACCTTGAGGACAGCATACTCTACTGCACATAGAAGACAATTCATTGTGTTTAAGGAATAGATGAATGAAGCAGGAGGGACGCGCTAGAAGATGAACCAAATAACCACACACACACCCCCCCCACCATCATCATCCATCCAGGCTCCTTCAGTGAGCTGGGTTACTTCCTATTTGTTGTATAATTTGCATCAAAACTGATGGATATCATGATGGGATGGTGTGATGGGTTGAACTGTACCCCCCCCATAAGAGGTGTGGAAGTCCTAATTCCAGTACCTGAGAATGCGACCTTTGGAAATAAGGTTGTTATGAATGAAACGAGGCAAGTTGAAATAAGGTCACTCTGGAGTACAGTGGGCCGCCCTTAATCCAATATGGCAGGCATCTCCATAATTATAAGGGAGGAAGCCATGAGAAGATGGAGACAGAGAACGTTCTGCTAGGGGTTGCCGCCAAGCCACTGGCAGAAGCAGAGGAGAGGCAGGGAAGTCTTCTCTTCAGACTGCCGACACCTTGATTTCAGACTTCCAGCCTTCAGAACTGTGAGACGTACATTTCTGTTGTTTTACACCTTCTTGTTTGTGGGACTTCGTTACAGCAGCCCTAGAAAACGAAGATTGGTGGTATAACCATGCGGTGAAGCTAAGTAATTTTGACCCCCAGCGCCTTGGACTCTGAAAGGTCCCAAGCCCAGCCCTTTGGGCTCCTCTTACCCTCACTCATTCCTCTCATGTTCCTTCTGCTTAAAGTGTCACCGTCTTTAGCAGTGACACTGGACCCAAACATTTAAGCGCCCCTCCCCCTTGGCCCTAGTCGGTGATTGTTACTGCTGCAGCTTGTTGCTCATCCGTGTGCTAGAACATGTATGACTTCCATACCGCCGGTCTTACATACAAGGTGGGCATGGTTTTTCGCTCCAGGAGGACACGAACACTCTGCACACGTATTGGATCTTTAGGACATGTTGAAACAAAAGGACAGGAGAGCGCATTTCACATTGAGGACAAGAATTTAAGTAGATTCAAAGAGTCAAGATTCAGGATTTTGTCTTTTGAATGGCTTAGTTCTGGGAAAAGATATCATAACACTTAAACGCTTGTTCCCTGCTAGTGTCTCTTTTTCTGAGAACTCCTTCACCACGCCAGGCCCATTCTGCCCAGGAAATTATCTCCAGTGTAGCTCTGAAAAAGGCTTGGGAGGGAGGGCAGGCTGTTCTGCTGCTCACTGACCTTGACCTTCAAAGGTCTGGGGCTATAACCTAAATGTGCTCAGTTTTTCTTTATAAACTCTGCCAGTCCGAGTCCTTGGTTGCAATCAACAAAAACTGGCTTTGACTTAATTAACAGAAAAGGCATGGAAGGTTATGGTGTGTGGAGAGGCTTTAGAACCAGGCTCAGAAGGCCGGTAGGCACCCAGGAGGCTCCCGCAGGACCCCTGGTTAGCACACACCCCTGGCGCTGCTGCCTTGGGTGCCCGCTGCACGCTGGGCTCCCCACTGAGAGTTCCTCGAGACCCGGAGTGCAGGAGGAGCATCTGGTTGACGAGCCTTATCCTCACTGCACCGGGTCTTCCAGCCCACCTAAATTCTGCAAACAGCAGGAGGAAAAACACCTTCTCCACTTGACTTCCAGAGGGGGAAGGAGTTAGGAGGAGAATCTTAGGTCTTGAACAGCTTTTCTCAGTGAGAAGACAAATTTGCTTGACAAACGAGAATTGAGGTAGTTTAATGAAGACAATAAAAAACATATTCCGTAATGAGCATAGACAAAGCAGGAGTCATCGGTGAGAGAAAATATAAATAAATGGGGCATATAGCTTGGAGACTCATACTGTCTGGTATGCTTAGACATGGTAAGATGGGAAAGAGGAGGTGGCATTGTGCAAGAAAGTCAAGGAGGCCAGAGCCTGTCCAGGGAATGGTCTGCCTGGGGCAGAGGGACTGTGAACGGGACCAGATAATCCTAGAGTTAGAAATGAACTATATATAATGGGCAGTAATTTGCTGGTGCCTAAAGCAACTTCTGTAGCAATTTTCCCTGAAGAAAATTCAGTAGCTAATCCATAGAGTGTAGCCTTTTGACAAGTTTCTCTCTGAGAAGCAGCCAGACATTCCATTATAGTAAAAAGTATAATTTCCTTGTCCTCTCTGAATGTTTCCAAGCCAGAAGCAACTAAAGAGAAGAGAAAAATTGTGATGGGCATTATTTCATTGCATTAATGAAAACACTGCAGTAGTTTTGACTTGGGCAAATCTCTTACTACAACTAACAGAAGTTGCCCCCCAATACATAAGGCTTGAAATGAGCTTTGCTGTTTGCAGGAGAATTTAGGCATGTTCAGGATCTTTCTAGAACATATTTAGGTCAATTCATGTAAATCTACTGGAAGAACCTTTGCAGTAAGGAGATGGTATTGATAAGCTCCATTTTTCCTATCCCAGGAGCTAATATTTATTGCTATAAATTATGTAACCCCAAATGGAAAATGCAATCTTATCTATTCCTGTGCACCCCAAAAGCTTTTCGGCATAAATTAATCTTTCCAACAGAAGCAGTCAACTTTTCTAGCAAAAGAATTTGCAGTCTTTGTAGTTTGGGTGAAAAGGTTTTTCTTTTTACTGGTTTCTAGATGAAGTATGTTTCATGATAAATTCAATCTTTCTTCTAAAAGAAAAATTCCCCAAATCTACTTTTCTGTGCAAAATTCAACATGAAAGCCTTTGTCTATTGAAGCAGCCAAATATTGAGTTTGTGTGGACCTGAGCAAACAGTTTTGGGTCCAAGTTTATGGGTATTTATTGCTGGAGGTATTATATGTGTTTGTATCCAGGAAGAAAGAAATCTGACACACTGACACTGGTTTTCAAATACATTAATTTACTTTCTTTTGTTTTGGGGCAAGGGGGATTTTTTTCTCCCTGCCCTCCCTTTTAATCCTTTTCCACACTTTGGTAGAATTTGGACGGGTTTTAGCACAGGATTACTAGCAACGGTATACAACGTGTTAATTCACAGGAGCTCTGTTGATTTCATTGCCAGACTTCAGAGAAAGCTTCTGCACTCTGCCTTTGGCATCGCATGCAGGAAATTCCTCGCTGGCTGCCCAGTGCAGTACACAGACCTCCTGCATGCAGCCACAGCCAGGCCAGAGTTCCTCGTGTGGGCTTACTTGAGCTTTTTTGTGTAAAAGTTAAAGGTCCCGGCATTCCTATTCCATGCTGTCCTCAGCTCCCAGGCTCTGGAATTTATGTTGGACCATGTTTAGGGGTTAATAGGACTTGTGGTTTGACTTATTCTGCCTTCTGTCTGCTTTACACTTAGGGGAAAAGTCGATAAGGTAGATGGCTGCCTGGTGGGTATTTATTTATATGTTTTTGATAAATACCAGAACGAGCAAAGGTAACCATTGGCCTGTGGGTGACTCCTTGAGGACGTGGTTTAGTATGTTTCCTGCCAGTGAGCTCTTCACTAAACCCTGCTGTTCAAAGTGTGGTCCCCAGGCCAGCTGCGTTGGCCTCACCTGAGGGCTGGTGGGAAATGCTGAGTCTCGGGCCCCACCCGGGAACTGCTAGACTAGACTGTGGATTTGACCTAGATCCCCAGGTGACTTGGGGGCTCACTCCAGTTGGCGAAGCACTGAGACACCCCAGGCTCCCTCTCAGAGTGCCTGTGTCTGTTCCAGGGAGCACCCCAGGGGCGCCATGAGGAAGAAAGCAGGCCCGTCAGCGGGGCAAAGAGAAACGAGAGCCGGGAAAGACGTTGCCTGAGTTAAATTATGCTCATTAATTCCATTCGAGGCAGGAATGTGTGTAAATAAACCCTGGCAGCTGCGGCAGCTCTGTTTCCTGCAGGGTGCAGGCAGGAATGCGGGGCCAGTGGACGGGAACCCTGGCTGGGAGGGCGCCGCTCTGCAAGCAGGAGATAATGGCTGGGAAGGTGGCACGGCCATTATCGCCTTAAGGAGGTTTAAAGGCAGAGCGAAGAGCCAAACGGCTGGGATTGGAGAGGCTGCTTTAGCACAGATAAAATCTTAATTACTTCAAAAGATTAAGCTTGCCTGACTGTTCCCCATCTCTCTTTAAAAATCAATACAGACCAGATTTCCAAGGGTTAAAATGAGCAGGACGGTGTCACTGTCCTATGCAGCCTGTCGGCGGTTCCAGATAAATAGCCTGTTCACATCCACTTTTTCCAAAACAAAATTGCATCCATGAGAAATAGGGAAGAGAACAGTGAGTTCTATAGGTTAAGAGCAACTCCTTTGTACCATAAACTTGTAAAATGTTTATAGGTTTACTTTGGGGCACTTTATGTCCACAAACTGCTATTTGGGGCTGCGCAGTCATCACCAGCTAATATTTATTGAACCCCATGTGGCGTGCTGTGCGAAGGTGCTTGCCGAACCATTACAAGATGGTTCTTGTCTGTATTACCATGTTGAGAAGCTCATCAGTTATTATGTATTCAGGAGTCTAAAGGGATGTCTGTTTGCCAGCGTACAATTCCCTATCCCTCCTCACCTACAGAACAGCTGTAGATGAGAAGAGTCATATTATTTCTTAAATCTTATCTGGAAACATTCTTCTTAATGGTGTTTCTTCAGCCAAGGCTGACATTGATGACGATGATGATGATGATAACGTTGATGATGATGATGATGGTGATAGCTAACCAAGTGCTAGGCACTTTATTGGGTGCTCTGTGTACTTAATCCTCACTGGCAATTCCTGTTTTACAGACAAGACTGTAGTCTAAGGAAGTTAACAAACCTACCCATGGCCACACAGCCAGTGGGGGATAGGACCTCCTGCTGCCTCTAGGGACGGTCACTGCAGCGCCTCACTCTTTAATACCCAGCATCTCCTTTTTGACCCACTCTGGGACATTCTCTCCCCAACTCAGGGCATACCTTCTCTGCTTTTAGAGCCCCGTCCACATAATCTTGTTATGAAAAAATATCTCTTATCACTATCCACTGATTAATGTCTGTCCGTCTCCTTCCCCCAGTGGATTGATAGGACATTTAGAGAAGGGGCTGGCATGGAATAGGCCCTAAGTGACCTGCAACTCCTTCCAGAAGGAGTGAGAGTCCAGCATCTTCAGTCCTGGCCTCGTCTGGCCCTGGAGGAGGGCGTAACAGGGCTTTCCCCATACTGGGCTGAATTCTGGAGAAGGTAAAACACTTGTCTCCTGGCCTTCTCCAGGCTGGAGAAGAGTCTTTCCCTGGAAGCGTCTCGGTAAACTGGAGAAAGCCTCACCAGCGCTTCTGGTCTTCTGTGCACCTGGGGACCCCCCGGGAGCATCCAGGGAGCCTGCAGGCGGAAGTCAAGAGGACACACAGGCAACGCTTACAACTGGTCGAGTCCCTGATTGGCAGCCCCAGTAGACACGCTGCTTTCGGTTTAGGAGGGAAGATTTAAAATCTGGCTGAGGAGGACAAAAGCAGAGCAAGGCACTTCCATTTCTAGTCACTTCGTCCCTTTTGTGCACACAGCCTTTCCCTTCGGGAGGAAGGCAAAGGAGGAGGTGGGAAATCGAGCTCTTCAGCCTCATCCATCTATCCCACCCTCAACATCCCTCACTTGCAACAACATCTTGGGAGACTGAGAGCAGCTGCTTTTACTCCCGCCTTCCTGGGTGGCTGTAGCAAACCGGGGCAAGTTGGCGTTGATCGGTCTCTACTCACTTCCCCATCGGAGCGCTGCTGCACAGGGATGCCAGGCCCTAGGCATGGCGTTGCACAGTGTTGGAGGAAGGAAATCATTTCAGGGCCGTGTTCTCCTGTCGCCCACCCTCCCAAACCCCAGGTATTCAGCGGCTGGTATGACCCAGTTCCCCTGCTTCTCCTCCCACCCTTTTTTCTTGCCTGTCTCTTCCAGCTTCCTCTGCTCATTAACAGGTCATCCAGAAGCAGGCTATAGAAGGAAGCAGGAAGATAATTCTGAAATCAGCGTCTGTTTTGGCTTGCATGTTGAGGTTTGCTTCCTGCGGAAGACAGAGGGTTGTTAAACGCTGGTCACTTGAGCTGGGTCAGACACCAGCCTTTCCCTCTGTCGATCTTGCTTCCGAGCCAGGTAGGCACAGCTGCTGAGTCGTGGCCCCTTACCTTAGCCTGCAAAGGTTCTACTTTTGGAAAGCGAGGCATTAGGGGAATGAGGTCCAAGGCACAGGGCCTGGGTGAACCGACTCGGATTTCCTGACTGCGCCTGCTTCTCCCTCGGGACGCGCGTCCTCACTCCAGCTCCACCCCAAGAATCGGCTCCTTTCCTCCTTGGCCTCTTTACTCCTGCACTGCTTTCCCTGCCCCTGCCCCTCTGTCCTTCCATCCTCCCCTTCTGGGGCTAATGGCATGCTTCTTAAAGAGGTGTATTTCAGGCTCGCTGTCAGCTCTGGTAATTGCCTGAGGAATATCGCCCCCTTTCCAGCTCTTGAACAGAGTAGAGGGGCCTGTGTTCCCAGTTCCCACCACCAGCAGCCTCCTTGGGTCCCTCCGTATTCAGGGGACTCTTTGTGTCCCACCATTGCTGATTATGCTACTCTCTTCCTATTAAATTGATAGTCTTATTTCTCTTAGAACCAAATGTCATAACCTGATAGGAAAGGAATTCCATCAGAGCAGGATATTTGTGGAGCCAAGGCATTTTTTTCCCTTTTAAAGTTGGCCTTTTATGCAGCGACAGAGATTGTTTTCATGGCATTACTCCTTAGTGATGTTTGTTTATCTAGACTCTTATCATTCTCTCTTGCCCTGGGTAATCCAATATTCACTTGTAGCAACCAGGATTCCTATTCAAGGAAGGAATTTTTCAAAGAAAAGCAAAGGGACTTACAGGTTCAAAATTCCAGAGATAAACTCTGAATCAAAAAGCTACAAAAGAGGATGTGGGAAAATAATTGAATTAAGAGCACGATTGCCTAGAATAGGATGTTGCTAGCTATCTCTGCTGCTACTCCATTGTTTGGAAGTTGTATTTGTTTTTCAGAGAGTTTCTTCTCCAAGAATATTATAGTAACTAGTCTGAAACTGGCAGGCAATGTCATATCATCTCTTTGATGAGGTGTATATTTTTATATATATGTAGCAATAAGTAATGACTATTAACATTTTCCAAATTAAGTTCTCACCAAAAGAAGTTGGGATGTGGGGCGGTGATGGCAGTGATGGAATTTGTTGCTGGGATTAGTGATACATTGAAATTAGCTCTTGTTCTGGAAAATTCTCAATATGGGAATGGTGGCATTTGGCTGTTGCTGGGTTTGACTCTATAGACCTTGTGTGTTTTTATAATTAAAGGAGGATTATGTTCCCCTGATTGATACACGATGCTTGTTGCGGGCTGTCCTCTCTTTTGTCACATCTGCAAATACAGTCTGCTTTTTGTAAGCAGGTCACTAAATCAGCTGACTTTGGGGGTAGCATTATGCAGTTCCCATGCTCTGGACTCCGGTGGGGAGGGGTGCTGAGGACTCGACTTCTTGGGGCACCCCATGAAACTACACTCCAACTGGCAGCCCAGAGTGTCTTGCCGCCATCTGGTAGCTGTTCAGTGGCAGATAGGAAAAGCATCCTGAGGCTCAGGGCCTTCTCCAGAGGAAGCTTCCAGAGATTTACTGCCATGAGAGCAGAAAATTGGGAGAAAACCACAGCATGGCTTGCAATCCCCAGGCCCTTGCTACCAAGTACAAAGGTACTTTATGTACATCTTATTGATGGTTGTTTGTTATAGAATCAGATTTCCAAAGGAAAGGGTAAACAACTTAAGCTCATTGACAACAGCTAGTCATCTGGCAGACACAGACTGTTTTCCCATATACTAGTCAAGTATACATGCCTAAAGTCTCTATAGACATTCATGCTGTGTCCCTTTGTAGAAAGTTCAAACACTTGCAAAACTAAATTATGATGTTAAAGAGTCAGGATAGTGGTTCTGCTTGGGTGGGGCAAGGATGAGTCATAAATGGAAGGGCCAGGAGGAAGCTTCTGCAGAGATTCTGGTTCTTTGATCTGAGTGCTGGGTACAAAGGTATTCATTTTGTGAAAATGAAAAATCATTTAAGATGTGCACATATGATCTGTGCACTTTTTGCATGTATATTATACTGCAATAAAATGTTCATATTAGAACATATGATTAAGAACAGAAGGAAAACATGTCTTTTCTCAATCCAACTTTTATTAATAATAAATTCAGACAAAAGGAGGGAGAAGAAGGCACCACGTATAATTACGTGACTTCCATACACAGCCCCTTGAGATAGGGGCTTTCATCACACCCACCCTGTATGGTTTCACTTTTTTAATATATCAGTGTTACAAGTTACTCCATTAACACAAGATAATAACTATAATAATAATCAATCTGCTTTGGTCCATGGTTACACTCCCCCCTTCTTGTTTTTGTTCATTCCTCAATCTTGAGGGATTTGGGATGATGTCCACTCTGACTGCTTCAGGCTTAGAGGGGACTTAGATATTATGGGGCACAGGAAAGGAATTGTTTTCCTTGCAGTTAAAGATACTCCTTGTTTTGGAGATGGGACTTGTCCATCATCATCATTTTGTTAGTTGTCCAGGACAAGCCCAAAGAACTGGAGAGTAAGGGTTGGCCGCAACTCTGCTGTGATTCAGTGCTCAACCAGCATATGAACAATCTAAAAATTTAAGTCTCTGAAAAATATATTTAACAGGTACATTGAAAATTATAGGTTCAAATAAAATGAGTAGAAGAATCATGATTAGGGGAATTATAAATGAGTATAACTATGTTATATTGGGCAACAGATTTTCATACATTCCCAGATAGGGTTCACTGAGAGAGTGTTGCTTTCATGAGGTCATGTCGCTTGCCTATGGTGTCTGGACATCCCTAGAGTCCTCGGGAGCACTCTTGTTTGAGGCTTTGTTTACTGTGGCAGTTTGTGAATTCTGCCTGAGACCTGCTTAAGCATAACCTCCAGAATGACCTCCCAACTCACTTTGAAATCTCTTAACTATAAAAGCTCTGTTTTATTTAATATTTCCCGCTTTTGGTCAAGGTCTTTTTAATCACTGGTTAATGCTTGGTAATAATCCCTAGTGCCAGGGAGGCTCATCCCTGGGAATCATGCCCCATGTCAGGGGGAAGGCAGTGAGTTTATTTGCAGAGTTTGGCTTAGAGAGAGGCCACATTTGATTAACAAGGAGGTTTTCAGGAGGTAATAATTAGGCTTAGTTTTATTATTACAGGAATAAGGTTCATATGTGCAAGCATTTAAGATCCAGGGCTTGGCATACTGGCCTGTTTTCTTTTATATATTCTGGAGATTTTTGCCATCTTATTTGAGAAAGAGAAAGTAACTCTTCTTATTAAGTTTTAGTTTGTCTAGTTAGGGTTCCCTGTTTTGTTTTTTGTTTGTTTGACAATTATAAGCATATTAATTTTTAATCAAAACAATACTTTTGAATAAATGCTTCAGTTGGCTGCTTATGTAATAAATTATCTAAAAATTCATTTCAATTTACTAATTTAAAAATTATTACCATTTGGTTGATAATCAAAATCATGAGAGTATATGGCACTGCCTATGAAGAATTCCAAGAATTCTAAGAAAGGAATGGAACCCAGAATGCCAAGGAAGCATTGGCGTTTACAGGGTAGATTAATGTCCCTCTGATTACCAATGGTAAGCACAAATTGACTAATCATAGTACAGTGATCGTGCAAGAAAGATTGGGTGACTCTTGTAGATGACATGATCCTACATTTGGAGAACCCCAAAGAATTCACAAGAAAGCTGCTAGAGCTAATAAACTAAGTCAGCAAATTTGCAGGCAACAAGATTAACATGAAAAAATCCGTTGTATTTCTATATACCTGTAATGAACCATCTGAAAAGGAAGTAAAGAAAGCAATTCCATTTACAATACCTTCTAAAAGAATAAAATATCTAGGAATAAATTTAACCAAAGAAGTTAAGGAGTCTTACACTGAAAACTAGAAAACACTGCTAAAAGAAATTAAAGAAGATCTAAAGAAATGGAAAGATATCCCATGTTCATGGTTAGGAAGACTTACTATTGTAAAGTTGTCATTACTGCCCAAAGTGATCTACAGATTCAATGCAATCCCTAGCAGAATCCATGCTTCCATTTTTTTCAGAAATGGAAAAGCAGAGCCTCAAAATCATATGGAATGACAAGGGACCCAGAAAGCCAAAACAATTTTGAAAAAGAACAAAGTCAGAGTTCTCACACTTCCCAATTTCACAATTTACTATAAAGCTAAATAATCTAACAGTGTGGTATTGGCATAAGGGCAGACATATAAACCAAAGAATTGAGAATCCTGAAATGAAACCACACATCTAGGGCCAGTTGATTTTTTTTTTAATTATGGAAGTTGTAGGTTTACAGAAAAGCCATGCAGACAATGCAGAGTTTCCATATACCCCCATCATAACATGCACTTTTCCCTGTTATTAATATTTTGCATTAGGACAGTACCTTTGTTACAATCAACGAAACAAGATTATTATAATTATACTATTAACTATAGTCCATGGTTTACGTTAGGGTTCACTTTTTGTGTTGTACAGTCCTATATAATTTAAATTTTTAAAAAATTTTTCTATTGACATATATACAACCTAAAATTTCCCCTTTTAACTACCTTCAAATATACAATTCACTGTTAATTACATTTACAATGTTGTGCTACCATCTCCAACATCATTACCAAAAATTTTCCATCACTCAGACAGAAACTCTGTACCAATTAAGCATTAACCCCCCATTTCCTACCCCCACCCCAGTCTCTGGTAACCCATATTCTAGTTTTTTACTCTATGAATTTGCTTATTATAATTATTTCATGTCAGTGAGATCATACAATGTTTGTTCTTTTGTGTCTTGCTTATTTCACTCGATATGATGTCTTTAAGGTTCATCCATGTTGCCACATGTATCAGGACTTCATTCCTTTTAACAGCTGAATAGTATTCCGCTGTATATATTTGTACCACATTTTGTTTATCCATTCATCTGTTGATAGACAATTGGGTTGTTTCCATCTTTTGACAATTGTGAATAATGCCACTATGAATATTTATATGCAAATATCTGTTAGAGTCCCAACTTTCAATTCTTTTGGGTATATACCTAGAGGTGGGATTATCAGCTTATGTGGTACTTCTCTGTGTAACTTTCTGAGGCACTGACAAACTATTTTGAGAGTGGCTACACCATTTTATATTCCCACCAACAATGAATGAGTTATTTCCCCATATTCTCTCCAACATTTGTTATTTTCCATTTTTTTAATAGTAGCCATTCTAGTGAGTATGATATGATATCTCATTATGGGTGGCCAATTGCTTTTAAAGGTTTCCAAGTGCAAGTCCACTCAATGGGGCAAGAATGATCTCTTCAGCAAAGGATGCTAGGAAAACAGGGTATTCACATGTAAAAGAATGAAATTGGACTCCTACCAAACACCATGTATAAAAATTAACTCCAAATGGATCAACAATCTAAATATGAGCGCTAAAACCATAAAACTTAGAAGAAAACATAGGGGAAAATCTTCAGGACCTTTAATTAGGCAATGGATTCTTAGGCTTTACACCAAATGCATAAGAAACAAAAGAGAAAATAGATAAATTGGACTTCATCAAAATGTAAAACTTTTGTTCAACAAAGAAGAACATCATCAAGAAAGTGAAAAGATAATCTACAGAATAAGTGAAAATGTTTGGAAATCATGTATCTGATAAGGCTTCAATATTCAGAATACATAAAGAACTCCTACAACTCAACAACAAAAAGACAACCCAATTTAAAAATGGAGAAACAATCTGAATAGATTTTTCTCCAAAGTAGATATATGAATGGCCAATAAGCCCATGAGAATATGTTCAACATCATTAGCCATCAGGGAAATGCAAATCAAAACCACAATGAGGTACCATTTCACACCCATTAGGATAGCTAATGTATATTTTTAAAAATGGAAAATAGCAATTACTGGAAAGGATGTGGAGAAATGGGAACTCTCCTGCATTTCTGATGGCAAGGTAAAGTGGTGCAGCCGTTGTGGAAAATAGTTTGGCAGTTCCCCCAAAAGTTAAACATAGAATTACCATATGACCCTACAAATCTACTCTTAGTTACATGCCTGAAAGAATCGAAAGCAGGGACTCAAACAGATATTCGTACACCAATGTTCATAGCAGTTTTATTCACAATAGCCAAAAGGTGGAAATGATCCTAGTGTCCATTGACAGATAAATGAATAAATGAGACATATTCATATAATTGAATACTATTCCACTGTAAAAAGGAATGATATTCTGATACATACTACAACATAGATGAACCTTGAAGACATCATGTTGAATTAAATAAGCCAGATGCAAAAGGACATTTTATGACTCCGTTTATATGAAATATCAAGAATAAGCACATTCACAGAACAGAAAGTAGATTAGAGGCTAACAGGAGCCATGGGGAGTGGGAAGCTACTGCTTAATGGTACAGAATTTCTGTTTGGGGTGATGGGAAAGTTTTGCTCATAAACAGTTGTGATGACAGCACAACATGGTAAAAGTAATTAATGCCAATGAATTGTGCACCTAAAAATGGTTAAAATGGCAAATTTTACATTATGTGTCTTTTACCACATACACACACCAAAAGATTAGTTGACTAATTCAATTTTGTGGGTTTTTTGTTATAAAAGTGAATAGCTTTGAGCTGCTGTCAAATTCTATGGGTGAAATTTTAGAATAGGGCCAAAACAATAATACCCTGACTGAAAATTTAGTAGAATCACAGCTTTCCTCGTTAAAGACCTCTATCTACAAGATGCCTAAAATATTTTGTGCCCAATTTCCAAAACTGGGTGATAAGGAGAATTTCCTCCTTTTTTCTTCTATCAAGTTCAGAAAAAGCTAAAACCAAAGAATCTGTAACATAACATGGGCGCTGTATGAAGTTGCCAAGCAAGAGAGTTGATATGGCTCTGGATATTCAGTGAGTTCAAATTTTAGAGCTGCTTATTCAATTATTTGCTACATAGAAGTTTGCAGAGTTCATAGATCCTTTTGTATAGGTGAAAATTTTTTTAGAATGAGAAATATTTTTCATATATTTAAACTGATATGAGAGCAGTATTTCTGAAGCCTTCCTTCCTTGTCTTCCCCTAAGTTATGGTATTTTTTTCCCTACGACCTGGCTAGGACTGTGCCAGAAAGCAAACAGCGTAAGTACTACCTCATAAGAGACTTATCTTGTACATTATCTACAAAGGAAGAATTAAACGTTATTTGTCTGCATCTTCAGACAGTTTAAGTGTTAGAGTATTGTTTTTTGTTGTTGCAATCCTGATCTTCTTCCCCATCCCCCACTTTTTATTAGTTGCTATTCAATTTGCTTCATCATCATTTATCAGATATAATTTAACTAATTTTGTTAAAATAATAAAAATGATTTCAGGACATTGAACATCCCCCGGGAGGAACGTGGAATGAATTCGTTTTGTTTAAACCTCTTCACTTCTCTCTATTCCTTGAGTAGAGGGCTCCTTAAGAAATGGTTTCACTTGTTTGAAGAAAAGCCTTGAGATGAGGTCTGATCATTAGTTTCTCCAGATTTACTCAAAGCCCAATAGTGGATCCATGGAATATTCTTTATGAAGAAATGTCATTTTAGACACGACGTGGGTTTTTCTGCGAGCCTTAGCTCTTTTCCCAGTGGATGTTAACAGTGTCATTCCCACACCTTCCTTCCAAATATAGTGACCTCTTTTTAACCTTCATGGTGGTTGATCTCCCGGACTACTCACTCGTTCTCAAAATTCTTTCATTTGTTCCTGAAACATAATTCTCTCCTCTCTCTTGCCTGCTGCTTTACCCCTTATTTCATGGGTTTGTCCTCCTCCATGGCCAAACCCTTAAATGGAATTGGCCTGAAGGATTCTTTCCTCAGCCGCCCTTTTTAAAACCCTTTACTCTCTCCCCAGATGACACCCTGTGTGCCAAATGCTTCAATTCCAACTGAAAACTAACAACTTGCAAATATATATCTTTAACGCAAACCCTTACGGTTGCCTACAACTCTATTTACTTTGACAATAGAGACTGATCTTTTCTCATCTTCCGTATATCTTTAGATACCTGACACAGTCCCTGGCACATAATAAATATAAGATAGATGTAAACCTTGCTCCTATTTTGTTAATAATTTCTGTATTCAGTTTTCAGGTTTTATTCTAATAAAAGATCCCTGAAACAATGATGTACTGGAAGAATGAATGTAGCTACTTCTTTTCCCTGGTCCTCCTTTGTGTCTCTACCATGAAAACCCAAGAGACCACCCTCACAATTGGTAACTTAAATAAGTGAATATTGTCACTAAGGATTCTGTCTGTCAGGCTTGTGGAAATGTATTTTGGAGATTGAAAGGACATTTCACAGAACTTATTTTTTCTTTATTCTTGTGGGACTGACTGATTCTGAGCATAAGTCCACGGGGCAGAAATGCTAAAACATTTGGGAACTTTTTTCCCCCTAGTGGGGAGCCTTTTATTGCCAGAAGTGAATATCCCAAAGAGCTGAGGAAAGGCCTATGAAATTTAGCTTTTAAAAACAAAGCTGTGTTTAAGTTCCGTGGAAACAGAAGGTATTGCTTAAAAATGACATGGCAGATGTTATGAAAATTTGTTTTAAAGCATTACTCTCAGGTTAAGTCATGTTTGCCAAGTTACAACCTGGAACACATTTTTACAACTCAGCAGTGCTCAAAAATGAGAGTCTTGTTGATAAAGAACGCTCACATTTTGGGATAAGCCAAGTGTTCTCTGTTGGCTGAAGATTACAAAATAGACCTTATATTTCTTTAGAAGTATCCTTCTTCTCTTCCTGAGTGGACTTAGTAAATCTCAAGTACAGTTGATAACGCAAGCTACGTTGTCTTGAAATTTACTTCTTCTTAAGGAAGAATGTGTTTTAATAAATACTTTTTGTTTCTCCTAGTTTTAGCGCTATCTGGGTGCTTGGTGTTTCTTTAGGTCCACTCAGAAATGGTCATGTTAAAACCATCAGGTAATTTGGAATGGAGGAGAAATAGGGTTGCTGCCTGGACCACAGCCATTTCAGCTCCACTCTTATGAATTTAAACAAATAAGTCAATTAGGGGTTTCTCCAAAGTGGGTTCTCGCTGAAGTTGAAGGGTCTCGCAGGCTCTGCGGTCTGTGCGTCTGCACTTAGCTGTCTGGGTGCTCCGCAGGGAGAGCCAACGTTGCCCACTCTGGGGTAAGGACAGAAAGCGGAAAGACCAAAGAGGATTTTCTGCTGCCTAACACACTGTTTTTAATCCCAAGGTAATGTAGCTGGCAGAATGATTGGACTGGTGTGTTTTATTGTCACTGGTGTTTGTTGTTTGCTTGTTTGCTTACTTAATATTGAGCCTTCATATTCTTAAAAATAAAAAGGGGGGAGGTGTGTGAGCTGTAAGTTTTTTTCTCATTTTTTATTAGTAGGTGGTGTCAATTTGGTGCTCACCAGCAGAGCCCATCTTGGCACAGCGGGGCATCTCTTTGGTTATGAGACATTCAGTTTGGCCATAGGGGTAGAATTTTCTTGATGCCTGAAAAATGAATTAAAAGGCAATGGAGGGGGCGGATGTGGCTCAAATGGCTGGGCGTCCGTCTGCCATATGGAGGGACCTGGGTTCGATCCCCGGGACCTCCCGGTAAAATAAAAATATATATATAGAAGGCGCATGGGCTGCCAGGCTCTGTGTGCCGGTGACCCACCAGGCCCCAGGAGCCATGCTGCAAGATGATGACGTGAAAGGAGAGAGACAAGACGAGATGCTCCGAAAGCTCCGAAAACCAGGAGCCTAGGTGGCGCAGATGGCAGAACACCTCTCTCCTACATCGGAGGTCTCCAGGATCAAGACTGGAGGAGGAGGATGAGAAGAGATGAAACAGACACAGAGAATTGCCCAGCGAATGGACACAAAACAGC
>JAQZBX010062612.1:0-16856 GCA_029593785.1 Cabassous unicinctus
ATTTATTTATCCCCCCCTTGCTGCTTGTGCTGCTGTGTCCATTCGCTGCGTGTCTTCTCTGTGTCTGCTTATCTCCCCCTTGCTGTGAGGTCTTGCCACGGCGCCGCGCGAGCCGGCCTGCCCTCACAAGGAGGCGCCGGGAAGCGAACCCGGGGCCTCTCATATGGTAAACGGGGGCTCTATCCATTGCACCACACCCGCTTCCTGCCGTGAGGTTGCTGCATCACCCCACCGCACCGCTCAGGCCGGCGTGCCCTCACAAGGAGGCCTCCGGACGCGAACCCGGGCCTCCCATATGGTAAACGGGGGCTCTATCCACTGAGCCACACCCGCCTCCCCAATACAGTTATGATATTTGACAATACCAATATTGTTGCAACCGTGTTTCCTGGATCCTGTGTCCTCTACTTTCTTGACTTACTCCTTTGTCTTGCTGGAGCACCCCCACCAGTAACTTTCTTAGAAAGGGTGCATTTTTTATTTGTTTAAGTGTTGAATTCTAGGTTGGAAGATTAATATTAGTATTTTGAAAGGATTGCTCCATTGTCTTTTAGCTTGTATTCTGTTGTGAAGAAGCCTGACACCATTCCGATTCTTGATTCTTTGTATGGGGCTGCCTTGTTTTTTCCTCTGGGAGCTCCCAGGAACTTCTCTCTGTCCCTTTTGTTGGAAAGTTTCTTGATATTACTTAGCATGTGTAAGATGCAATTGTTATAATTGTTTTGGATCTCAGCAAACAAAATCCCCTTATAATATATAAACCTATTGTTTAGTTTTGTGTATTTGAAACTGCCTGTGGTTTTTTTTGTTTTTTTTTAACTTGACTAAGCTGGAGGGAGAAATCGGATAATATAATGGGGTTTTCAGAATCTACTCAATGTCTGTAAGTTTCACCCAGGATTAGAGTTCCTGTGTCAGCAGCTGAGCCCACAAAACTCCACCAAAAATCAGCTGCCAGTTTGGAAAATTCATATGGCCATCCAACACTTACGTACAAGGGTCTGGCTACCCCTCCTGATTCCCTCAATGAACCGCTCTTGGTGCCGCTTCAGGAGGGAGAATTTCCCTTGCTGAGACAACTACCTGCTGGACCACACACATTCCTGTGGCCAGCTAGATGCTCCCTTTTAACTGTGTCTGTCAGAGAAGCAGGGTGTGTGCGGAGCCCAAACTGGGAAGGCAGCTTGGCCCTTCCTACCCTCCCCCAGCTCCTGCACCCTCCCTTCCCTACATCATCCTCTCTTGGGAAGGCAGAGGGTCTGCACCCACTAGCTATGCTTATGAAAAGCCCGTAATATACCTGACCATCTTCTCCAAGGCCTCACTTGGCATTACCTGTCCATTTTATTTCCAAAGCCCCATGGCTCCTGCTGGGTGCGAGCCAGCACTGCATCTCATCTGGGCGAGTTCCATAGCCCCTGGCTGGCTCTTCAGTCCCAGCTGGCCCTCTCCCTTCCACCCTTCACACTGTTGCCTAAATGATCCTTCCAGGATGTCACACTAATCATTTCCAGTCCCTGCCAAAAACCCTTCAAGTCCTTTTAGTGTCAAATTCCAAACTCCTTAGCAAAGTATTCAGACCCTACCTGCCTCTCAGGCTTGAGCTCCACCTTCCTCTCCACAGAGCCCAAGCCGGCTCTCCAGATTCTTCCCTTCCGTGCTCCTTCTGCCTGGAAGGCCCTCAGCCCTTGGTGTGTTCACATCCTTGAAGGTCGTCTCCTCCGTATTGCTATTCCTTATCCTCTTCCCCAGAGGGATTAGTTGCTCTCTCCTCTGCTTCCACAACACTGGGAAAGTATCATTTGCCCTTAAATCATCCTCTACTCTAATGATCGCTCTTCTCTCTTCTTCACGATGATCTTCTCAAGGCAGAAGTACACCTTCCACATCTCCCTCTTTAGTGCCTAGCCCAGCCTTGGCGCATTGTTGGCACTTCATAAATGTCTACTGAATTGGTTTAATCAGACTGGAAATATGTAATCCCTGATCACATGTGGTTTACTATAAAAAAATGGTTAGAGAGCTGTTTACATAAAATAAAAGATATGTTTCCAAATACCAAGACACAGGTTTTGCTTTTAAATAATTTATCAGCAGAAAGAGTGGGTGGCCACTCAGTCAATGCATGCTCACTGAACATTTGCAGAACTGGGGTCTGCTCGCACCAAGCACACACACTTTTTCACCATCTCCTAGTCTGAATCCTGGCCACTGCCATCCCTCCTCCAGAAGAACAGGAGACAAAAGCATTGGCATGAAAACGCATGGAAATTAGCATCCCTTTTCACCTTAAGCAAGAATAATGGGTAGTAGCAATAGTTCTGATATACTAACTATCTTCTTATTTAGTAGCCTAAGTATGACCCTACACTGTGGCTATAACCCTTCCCCCACTTTTTCTTATAAGAAATATATTAGGGAAATGGATGTGGGTCAAGCGATTGGGCTCCTGTCTACCATATAGGAGGTCCAGGGTTTGATTCCTGGGGTCTCCTGGTGAAAGGCAAGCTGGCCCATGCAGAGACCTGGCCCATGCAGGAGAGCTGGCGCAGCAAGATGACACAACAAAAAGGGACACAGAGGGGAGACAGTAAGAGACACAGCAGACCAGGGAGCTGAGAGCCTCTCTCCCACTCTGGAAGGTCCCAGGATCGGTTCCCTGTGACACCTAAAGAGAAGACAAGCAGACACAGAAGAACACACAGAGCAGACAGCAAGCGCAAAAACAACAGCAGGTGGGGGCGGGGAGGATAATTTTTTTAAAAAAAGAAATAGATTAAAACACGGTTCCTACACCCAAGCATTTCACATGAAATTAAATATCAGTACCTCGACGAAGCCTTCCTAAACCGCCCGACTAGGGTTAGTGCCCCGATTCCCTGCTCCATGCCACCAGGAACTTCTCCCCCATCTGTCTTCTTACTAGACAAGCGCTCTGTGAGGGCTGGGCAATGTTACTTTATTCACTGTTATACCCTCGGCAGACGGCATACAGAATGGATGCATGGAGCGTGGGGGTGGAGAGCTGAGACCCCTGGCATCTGGCCTGCCTTCCACTCGTTGACTCTACACCTCTCAGCTGCTTTCCTTGGTTCTGCTGCCACGCTGGTCTGGCTTACAGGGATGTCCAGGCTGAATCTTCCGGCCCTGTTCCGGCCTCTTGCTCTCTCCAGCTCTGCTTCAGCTCCCTCTGCCAAAGGCCGGCACTGACTTCATCACTAGCTTCTGAGCGTTTTGCTTGTGGGTGACTCCAAGTCCTTAAGCGTTGTTGGCTTCCCCCAGATGCCCCGGCTTTGAGTTCACCGCTCAGATTATGGCAGACCAAGAACACATCGCACCAAATTCCTGCCGTCCTCCTTAAGCCTCTCCGAGATTCGTCTACTGCCAAACGAAGTTCAGAATAGGGTACTCTCACTAACGACCCATATGAATCAGTATTCTCGGGTACAGGGGGAAAAAGTCCAAATCAAGCATAAGTGGGAAAATCTGTGCTATAAGGATTTCAAGCCGGGCTGAAATGTCAACACGTGGTGAAAACTCTCTTCCTCTCTCTGTACCCGGCCTTTGCTTGCCTCATACAGCTGTCTTCATTCTGCAAAAAAGGGTTCCCACATAGTAAGAAATATGACCATGGGCACGTTTGGCCCCTTGTCCTCACAGCTCTTGATCTAAAAGGAAAAGAGACTTTTCCAGCATCCATGTGTCAAATCTTATGGAAGGATTTTGCCTGGCTCTACTTTGGTCACATGCCCACCAATCTGAACCAATCACCACATGGGGGTAGAGTAATAAGCCATTGGAATGGGATCGGCCCAAGTCAGATGCCAACCTGGAAGCCTCTGTGTTAGATAACCCACCAGAACCATATGAAGTTGGGGGTGTGGTCCCCCCAGTGAACGCTTGCTGGCAGACAAAAGCCTGCCCTCTACAACCATGCATTCCACAGGCGTCTCATGAGCACCTTCTCAGAATAAAGCACTGCACTGGGCTTTCTGGGGAAAACAAAGATGAGTCAGACTCACCCTGGATAAAAGGGGCTTAGAGTTAGTAAGGGACTTAGTTATATACATAAATGTCTATAGTAGGATACAATTGGGCCCTAAAGACACAGACGGAGTATGCTTGGAGGCCATGGGGAGGAGAGATCCCAGGGGTCATTTGTGACCATGATCCAAAAAGCTTGGTAGTCACTGGGTGGTGGTTAAGGGTAAGGGAGTGTAAACACCGTCCACCTGGAGCTGCTAGATGCATGGACATGACTTCCAGGCATTCATGAAGCTGTTTTTTGCTGGGTTTTTTTTAGGTCCAGCATCCCTCCTTCTTCCATTCATAGGCCTGTACTGAACTGCCCAACCCATGCCAGGCCCCTGGTTCTTCCCTTCACATTCTACTCAACTGGTCCATCCCATGGCCATCTACGTTCTGCCGCAATCTTTACAGATTTTCTACTACTGAATCCTGAGCGCCACAAGGGACCTGCTTGGCGGTGGTCAGATGTGGCCCCAGGCTTTGGTCCAAGGGCCTCCTCTACCAAATGCTTCAGCCTTTCACCCCTCAACTTCTACTTGGTTGTCAGGTGACAAGAACTATGCAATCACAATCGAGCTGCTGCCTGTGGAAGCCCCCCTTCTACAATATTCCTCATCTCTGAGCCCTGGATGCCATCTGAAGTGTTGAGCTCTTAGTAACAGAAGGAAAGTGGGTGTAGCTGGATGGAAGGGGACAATGCTACTTGGAGGCAGGGACATATCAGCTGGCCAGATAGATTCATTCAGTTCATTCAGTTCATAATTTCAGCTTATTCAACCTCTGTGTTTCACAGTCCTACATGCTCTGGAAAATAAGTGTGTGGTTTTTTTCTCCACACTGGCTAGAGTATGAAAAGTTGTTGATCAAATAATTACTTGCTACTGGGTGCTACCTGCACCCAGTAGTCTTAAATATTTTCCTGTCTTAACGGCTCTTTGAGTGAATGAATTCTTTTTTATCACAGGAAGGGCTTGCTGTGATTGGTAAGACTTACCCAAGCCATCCCAGGAGCCAACTTCCTAGAGTAGAAGGATCCTTGAAGGCAGAACCTAGAGACCTGGGTTCTGGTTCTGCCCATGTTTCCAGCTCTCTTGGTGTCGTTTGCGAATCATTTCTTACTTAGGTATTGCTTTATTCTTCTGCAAAACGGGTGCCAGGGGCTCAAAGTTTTCTTTTCTGCTTGGAATGGTACCTGAGCCTTTGAGTAAGCTCACCCCAAAAATGGCTTGGGACCCCAGACTGAAGGCACCGGTGGCAGCCAGGTGGTTGTGGGGCAGCTCCCCGGCTTCCGTTCTCTCTCCCCCAGTCATCAGTAACGGTGTTGTGCTGGAGAACCAAAGTGGCTGAGGCTGTCTGGGCTGGCGAGAAATTTAGACAGGCTGTCTCTGAATTACGTTTGATATTTTCTAGCTCTTAGATAATGAATAAAGAGTGAAGTCTCATATATTTTAGGTGGCATGGATTCATTTATTCAAAAACATTTCTAGGAACCTGTTGTATACTAGTCACTCTTTTGGCTACTATGGGCAGTACAAATTACCTATGGGTCCTAACTTCTGGAGACCAGTTTCACATCTGAATATTTTCAAGGGAAATTTATTTTGAAAGCCTCTACTTTTTCCCATGATTTGTATATTGCTTTTGAGTTTTTGAATTGCTCCTGTACATGAAAATGGTCTTACAGGAAAACAGAGCCCTGAAAATAAAACGCCAACTACTTCCACACCGGGATGCCACCTCGCAGACCCAGCGATTGAGTGCTTGTTATGTCACATGGCTGAAATCTGGGTGCATTTGCTATCAGGCTTCTGCTTGCTTAACCTGGTGTTATTTCATAAGAAACGTTTCCCTGCAGGGACATAGTCTGAATTATTTAAGTGTGTGCTATAACGCCATCATCTCAACAGTCTACATCTGTCTCCTCCTTGTGCCCATTTCTACTTTAACTGCCGTCCACAGAATGTTCCCGTGTTGGGGTGTGTGTGGATAGAGCATCAGGAGGCCACTGGGTAGAGGACGGTAGCTTACGTAAGGTGGAGGACCAGGTGGCGGACTGTATGTGGCAGGGAGCTGTAGAGAGAGGTAACACAAGTGATTCCAGATTTCTGGCCTGCAACCCTGTTTGGTACCTGGGTCCCATGCACTGAATTAAGGAACACAAAGAAAACCAGGTTTGCAGGAGAACAGGGCTACCACCTTATTCAGTGGTGTCCCCTGGAGCTGTGTATTGTGGGAGTCCTGGAGAAGATTATGGGTTCAGGTTTTTTGTTTTTTGTTATTTTTTTTATTTTATTGAAGTATATCATACATGAACATGCATAAACAATAAGTGTATAGTGAACGTTGTGAACCTACAAAACAAACATGCATAACATCATACAGGGCTCCCATACGTCAACCCACCACCAACACCTTGCATTGTTGTGAAACGTTTATAACAAACTATGAAAGAGCATTGTCAAAGTATTACTACTAACTATAGTCCATAGCTTACATTTGCTGTGTTTTACCCCCAACCCACTGTATTTTTATTATTTTTTTTAATTTACTTTTATCCATTTTTACCCACCCTGTCACCCCGTTTTTGCTGTTTCTGTGTCCATTCGTTGGGCAATTCTCTGTGTCCATTTCCTGCCCTCTCTTTTCATCCTTCTCCTCCTGTCTTCACCAGGATTCTTTCCTCGGAATTTCCGATGTGGGAGAGAGGCATCCTACCACCTGTGCCACCTTAGTTCCTGGTTTTTTGGTGCGTCTCATCTTCTCTCTCCCTTGTGTCACTCTCCTGTTATGTCATCATCTTGCTGCCTGACAGCACACCCATGAGTGGGGACTAGGGGGCTCACCAGCTCACAAGGTCTGGGGGGCTCACCTGTTTGCGGGGCCTGACGGCTCACCCATGAACGGGGCCTGGCAGCCCATGTGACTTGCATATTTTTCTTTTTTTAATTTTTACCGGGAGGTCCCAGGGATCGAACCCAGGTCCCTCTATATGGGAGACGGACACCCAACCATTTGAGCCACATCTGCCCCCTGCTATATCTCTTTTTTTTTTTTTCATTTTAAAAACAATTTATTGAAGTATATCATTCATACATGAACATACATAAACTATACGTGTTCAGTAAACATCGTGAACTTACAAAACAAACATGCATAACATCACACAGGGCTCCCACACATCACCCCCCCACAAACACCCTGCATTGCTGTGAAACATTTGCTAACAAATCATGAAAGAGCATCGTCAAAGTATTACTACTAACTATAGTCCTTATCTTACTCCCTAATACATTTTTTTAAGGATTTATTTATTTATTTACTTTTATCCATTTTTAACCCCCACCCCTCCCATTTTTGCTGTTTCTGTGTCCACTTACTGGGCAACTCTCTGTGTCCGTTTCCTGCCCTCTCTTCTCATCCTTCTCCTCCTGTCTTCACTGGGATTCGATCCTCGGAACTTCCGATGTGGGAGAGAGGCATCCTACCACCTGTGCCACCTTAGTTCCTGGTTTTCTGGTGCGTCTCATCTTGGCTCTCCCATGTCACTCTCCTGTTAGGTCATCATCTTGCTGTGTGGCTCGCGGGGCCTGGTGGTGCACCCGCGCATGCTATATCTCTTAAGGTTGACCAAAGATACCTAGAGTTACAGTCATTTCCCATACAGGATGGTCATATAATAAATCAGGCTTAGTTTATCACCAGCATTCTAAAACCCAGACCTAGGGAGAAAAATTAGGTCTGGGGACACATGCATGGTTTCTAATATAGTGAATGTTTAGTCTACCCTGATTATCACAAAATCAGGACAGCAAGACTATCTACAGTATGGGTTCAGTTTTGGTTTTTTTTAAAGATTTTTTTTATTTTTTTTTTATTTATCCCCCCCTTGCCGCTTGTGTTGCTGTGTCCACTCGCTGCGTGTCTTCTCTGTGTCTGCTTATCTCCCCCTTGCTGTGAGGTCTTGCCACATCAGCCCACGGCGCCGGGCGAGCGGGCCTGCCCTCACAAGGAGGCGCCGGGAAGCGAACCCGGGGCCTCTCATATGGTAAACGGGTGCTCTACCCATTGTGCCACACCCGCTTCCTGCCGTGAGGTTGCTGCATCAGCCCACCGCACCACTCAGGCCGGCGTGCCCTCACAAGGAGGCCTCGGGACGCGAACCGGGGCCTCCCATATGGTAAACAGGGGCTCCATCCATTGAGCCACACCCGATTCCCATGGGTTCAGTTTTAGACGGTTACGTTTGAGGGGTCTTTGAGGCACCCAAATGACATCAGTAAGTAGGCAGATGAAGCACAAAGGAGAGGTGAAGCCTGGAGACAAATGGGCTGTGGTAGAAACAGTGGGTGTGAATGAGAGTGCAAAGGGAGAGAGGATAGAGGAGGAAGAGAACCTAGGCTTGCGGCTTGAGGGACACCGACATTCAGAGGCTCCGGAGGCACAGTTTCCTGCAGAGGAGACTAAGAAGCGACCAGAGTAGTCACAGGAAGACAAGGAGCCTATAGAAGGACAGAAGCAAAGGAAGAGGATACATCAAAGCGGAGGAGGGAATTGCCAACAATGTCTGTTGCTGTTGAGAGGTCCAGATGAAGAGAGAAAATTTCCATCAGATTTTGTAACGTGGAGCGACCTTAATCAGAGCTGTTTCAGTGGCATGATGGTGGGGAAGACAAGACGTGAGCTAGGGAGCCAGTGAGAAAATGCACAGAGAAAGCTGAGGGAACTCATTTGAGAAGTTCCGCTCCCCAGTGGCTCCCCCGTCGTCACTGACCACTGTGTCTTTTCACCCTTCTGGATCCCAGGAATTCACCAAAGAAGGGGGAGGGGAGTGGTCTAAGCACAGTGATCGACTTTTCCCAACACCGGCGTCAAAGTCAGCATATATAACAGGAAAAAGAAAACCGGTTCCTTATAGGGCCCAATGACCAAAACAGGACGGGGTGGCCCATTTCTCTAGCCAGCCCCTCCGATTCTCCTGAGTTAAGATGGGTACGGGAACACTTTAGGCTGGGAATGGAAGGCCCTGGCCTACCTCCCAGGGCCGGGTGGGAAGTGAGCCTGGATAAGCACGGCCAGGAAATGAGGGGCAAAGGACAGATCCAAGACGCCTGAGAGGTAATTCGTGCTGGTGGAAGGGAACATGTCACCGATTTATTCATTCCAGAAACTGCAGAGGGGTGAGGGCAGCCAGGCAGAACTGCTCTCCTGCATCCTCTGCAGGCCTAAGGGGCGGAGGCCTGGGTTGGGACGGGGTGAGGAGGGTGGAGAGGAGGGGCAGCAGGAGTAATCACTCAGCTGGCAGCCGGCCTCGGCTCTTGGACCCCAAGAGCCCAGGGGAGAGGAGAGCCGAGGGCTCCTTTAACGACCGCAGGTGTCGGAGTAGAGAATGTTCCATGAAAAGGAGGCTGTTCCACATGATTAAAATAACTCCTTGGCCCTCTTGGCAAGCTCAGGCCCTGTGTTTTCACACTTTGCAGCCCTTCAACTCCCTTCAGAGGCTGTTCAGAGGATAAACAGTGAAATTCCTTTTCTTCCCACTCACGCTAATAAGGAAGGTGGGAGAAAGTGGGCTCCCAGGGCAGTCTGGGGAGGCAGAGGCAGGGCACTGGGTTTTGGCTGAAAACTGTGAGGGAGGCTGGGGGACGCGGGATGAAGCGGGGCCATACTGGAAGCAAAAAGCTTGCTCTGAACTCAGAAGCCAGGTGGCGAGAGGCAGCTGTACAGAGACATGGCCACGAGGCGAGAATCCTGGGTGGGTGCTGGAGAGCGCGGGGTCAGGCACTCAGCCGGCCTCCACCCTGGCGTCGCCTCAAGCTGATGGGTCTTAGGGGTGCATCAAGACGGTGAAATGGTTGTGAGGAAGACTGGAGGCCGACCTGTCATGAGACGAATGACTACCCCCGGGATGGCTTCAGGCTGTACCCAATGAAGGGAGAAGCCAAGACAAGAGGTCCACTTCTTACCGTCTGGACAAGTTTTGGGTGCCTTGCCGCTTTGGCTTCCTGCCTGTAGAATGGGGCTACTGTGAGGACTGAATAGGGTTTTCCATGGAAAATAAACTCTAATGATGATGATGGTGATGAGCCCAAGAACTCCCGGGATTCTAGCGTCCCCCAGTCTTAATTCTACTTGGGTTTTGTCTCTTTAGTCTTGGACTAGGCGTTAAATGGAATCTCCTCTCTCTTCCTGTGATGGGACTGTTTAGTGCCTAGGAATGGGTGGTGAGGTGGCCCCGCCTCCAGTGAAGCAGAGTTGGTAGAGCATTTTTTGCTGTTACCGTTGTGACATTATATTGGGTAAAAGCTAACCATGGCCTTTTCCCACCACCTTATTTCCTACAATATGCCCTCTGCCCCTGGTGGCATGCTCTTTGCTCTCATAGGAAGATGTTGGGGCCCTGGACCACTCTTCCCCTACCACACCAAACCCTACCAGGGTTCTCACGCCCTGTTACCTATTAGGAGCCTAGGCTATGAGGTGGAGTCAGAGCTGCCAATCCTTGGCCCCAGGGCTGCCCTCCAGGTCCCTCAATAGGTGGCCTTTCTGACTATCTCCGGGCCTTGCCGGCCCTCTTTCCCTCTGAACTCCGACACTCTCCAGATGGCTGGTTTTCAAGATACGCTCTCGGGCTCGCCTGTATCAGACTCCTCCCAAGAATTGTCAGAGAAGCAGACTCCTGCCTCCTCCCCCACTGTGAATTAGAATCCCTGGGAAGGGGTCAGGGAGTCTGCATCTGTGATAATCCTGGCAGGATTCTTCAGAGACTCACTGACTTGTCTGTCCCACCCAGTGTGGCACCCAGGCATCTAGAATCCTCATCGTTCCTGCCAAATGGGCAGCTCTGAAGCACATCCAGAGTCTCCCTCAGAGGTGGGGCCTCAATAAACGATGGTGGACAGATAAATAGTAGACGATCGTTCAATAGAGCAATAGATTGATTAGATAGATAGATAGATAGATAGATAGATAGATAGATAGATAGATAGATAGACAGGCAGATAGACAGACAGACAGATAGACAGATAGGTAAATAGATAGACAGATAGACAGACAGACACACAGACAGCTAGATAATGGATTAGATAGAGAGAGATGACAGGTGATAGATGATAGATAGTTAAAACCTTATTACAGGTTTGGTCACAGTTCTTCTTGTATCTCATGAAACCAAAGTGTGGAAAGTGGAGCAAAGTCTTGTGAGCAGCCAGAACCTGGATCTCCAGAGCTCTTAGGAGCTAAGGCAGCAGGATGGCTAAGTGTAGACTCTGTAATTTGGGAGGACAGGGTTCAAGTCGGCCACTTACTGGCTACAGTGTTTGGGCAGGTTATTTAATTGCCCTAAGCCTCATTTTCCCCATCTGGAAAAAAGGGGGTCCTACTAGCACCTACCTCTCAGGATCGCAGTGAGGGTGGACTTCGATTATGCATATGGGGAAAGTGCCTGTAGGCCTGGGCTGCAGGCTCATCTCTGCTTTTTCCCTCACACACAGCTGCTTCCTGCTCTCTCAGCTGACTGGCTGCATCTGCTTCTCCCTGCATGTAGGGAACCCACTGCTCCCTCGTTTGCAACTTTTCAAAGCCACACCAGAAAAGGAGATGCATCTCTCTCAGCCCTAACTCCAAGTCTCCAGAGAAGAGAATCTGAAGGGCCTGTAGGGTCCATCCCAACCCAAATCATCTCTGGCCAAGGAGGGATCAAGATGCACACACATGGCTGCCATCCCACCCTGACTCCACTGAGTAGAAAACCAGGTCTCAGAGAAAGGTGCAGGGAAGAAGCAGGCTGGGCAGACACCCCCACAGGCAACTAGCACGACTCCCCAGACGCAAACATTTCCCCGGTCCTAGCTGCAGGCCGCGTTTCATCTCAAGCAGCCTTTCCTCCACGTCTTCCCAGGACTGAGTTCTTTGGCTTCTTCCCCTGGATCTGGCTCATGTTCTCACAAACCCTCCCCACGGGGATGGTTCTCCCAAAGGGATCCCAAGGTGTAAGTCCTACCCTCAAGGAGCTTGCAGTCTAGCCGGTGATTTCAAACCAGCGGACACGGGCTGACTGGGGAGGTGTCCAGTTCCAAGCCTGGAGCCGTGGACTGGAGGCCAGAAGAGGGAGACCCTCCTGGAGCCTCCTGGAGAAGGAGGAGCTCGGGCAGGTCTGGAAGGTTGGGGAGGCAGCTGTGGGGGTCCGGATGAACATTCTGGGTGGGCACCGGAGGAATGGAGAAGCTGCCCAGGTGGGAACGATGGCAGGGAACGGGAGTGATGGAAGGAAATGGGGAGACAGCCTGGCTCGGGGGGGGCTGCCTCGATGGAGAGCCCAATCGGCCGAGCCTGCGCCTGCAGACCACGTGCTGTGGTCTAGTGCCCCGGAGCCTCCCTCCAGCCCTGCTCGGGCCAGCTGGCCGTGGCCTCTCAGAGGTCCTGGGGCCGCCTCATTGATTGGCCTGTGAAAGGCCACTTGGCGGCCGTTGCCGAGAGACGGCCCCAGAGGCCAGGGCTGGGATTAGCGCGCAGCCCTGTTTGCTCTCCTTGCTGGGAGGAAAGAGGACTTTGGTCTCGGCTTATCAAACTGCCCAGGTTTGAGAGCCCCAGGAATGCAGCCTTGGGCAAATGTGCAGGTTCACAGGACACCCATTAATCAAACATTTCCCTTCTCTCCACCCCAATGACTGACCCCACTTCACACACACACACACACACACACACACACACACACTCCCGCTGCACTCTGAGCTGGTCTTTTGGAGATCCCAGCAAGAGCGGGCAGACCACCTTGCCTTGGATGGCAACTGGGCCAGGCCCAGCAGAGTGATCGTGGAGGAGGGGGCAGCTCAGATGCTGAGTGTCCCCCACCCCATTTGCTGGGAGGGTGACCAGGCTGCCCAGGGTCAGCTGTAGGCTTCAAGGAAGGCAAGCAGAGCTGGCACGCCTCCCCACCTGCCTCTTTGCTCAATACAAATAGCAACATTGTTCCCTCAGATGGAAAGAAAAACATCTTAGGCAGTAACTTCTAGAGGAAACTTTTTTAGAGCATAAAATTCTCCTTTCAAACTTCATGAAATTTGGGGCATGGATATAGCTTGTTGGTTGAGCACCTGCTTCCCATGTATGAGATCCTGGGTTCAATCCCCAGTACCTCTTTAAAAAAAAATAAAAGACATTATTTGTTCTTTTACACGGCTAAGGAAACTAAAGTTGTTAGTGACACATTATCAACCCAGAGGCCAAACATAGAGACTTCTAACCCAGTTCTCCTGTCTCTTAAGGGCAAAGGGGTGGTGGTGGGCGACTCTGAATCTAAGAAAACTGAATGTCATAGGAATAAATGTAAATGATAATAATAAATGGGAATTCCTATAATCAGGTTCTAGAAACCAACTGCCCAAGTTCAAAATGGGGATGCGTAGCTTTGACATAGCCAGAGTAGAGGTTTAAGTCTTAGGAGACAGTACAAATTTCATATAAGCCATCGTGGCTCACATCAGCCCTGGTGGCAGAAAGGAATAGACTAGAAGGAGGTGGACAAAGGGTGAAAATATCCCACACTGCTTAGACATCACCTAAAATGCTAAGATCCATCCTGGAAAATTCACAATTTCAACCCACCCAAAGAAGGCAAGCTCATCAGCTTCAGAGTCCTCTTGGACCTACGTGCTGCCACCTCTCCATCCCACCTCCTGGTCTGCATCTCCACGGCCACCACCCTAGTCCAGGCGTCCACCCCCTCCTACCATGACCACGGCAGCAGCCTCCTCCTGGACTCTGCCCCAAGCCCTTGGACAGCCCCTTTTACCCATTCTATACTTTGCAGCCAGAGTGAACCCCCTAAAAGTCACACCTGATCCTGCATATACTTGCTTAAAACTCTGTGTGTACCCTCCCACCCACCCACCTGCCCTCACCCTGCACGCCCCACAGCTATGCCCGTACATCCTGAATTATTTGCTGTTCCGATGCCAGATGATTCACACCCACCCAGCCATTGCATGGCCTGTTTCCCGCCTAGTGTGTCATCTGTCCCTCGGGACCCCCCACCTCCAGGCTGTGGCTTGTTTCCTTTGTGCTCCCCCGTCCTCTGGGCTTCTCACCTACATTGGCACTTGCCCGCCTCCTTGACTAGACTACCAGCTGCTTGAGCCACAACCATGTGTCCCCAGCTCCCGCGCTGGGTCTCGCATCCAGCAGGTACCCTATAAATGTTTGCTGAGTGTGTGAATGCCAGCGGCTCCCAAGTATCCCAAAGGCTGCCATGCAGAAGAAGAATTAGTCGTCATCTCGGTGGCTGCGAGGCATAGTCAGGACCAATGAGAGGAGCCTGGGGTTGTTCACTATAATACAGGCTACTCTGGGAGGTAGTGAGTTCCCTGTCACTTGTGGTCTCTGAACGGTGGTAGTTGGGGACTCTGTTTAGGTGACATACCCCCAGTCCTCCTAGTGCTAGGATTCCATGGTTTGGGTCTACGTTTGGAGCCCACCCCCACAGAGCCACGCCAGCCCTGGAGCAGATCTGCACTTGGCCAGCTGGCCTTGGAGCTGCTGTGGGGCAGGGCACACCCCCATGGTGGAGACGAGCCGTCTGTGCCAAGGGAAAGGCCGACAGGTCGGCGCTTGGCCTTCGGTCTGCAGGGCCAGCTCTCTGCTCTCACCGTCCTCCTTGAAAGCTGCGCTTTGTGTCTCCAGCCAAGCAACGCAGGCCCCAGGTGCAGCGGGGGAGGGGAGGGGCCTCGGCTCCGCCAGCGCCGCTCCTTGGCCTCCGCCGAGCTGTCCTCCCCTCGCCAGCAAGGTCGCTGTTATCTGCCCGGCGAGCGCGCCCGCGGGGCCTGGACGCCCTCCAAGAGCGGGTGTAGAGGAGTTTTACCCAGCCCAGGACTCAGAGGACCCCCACGCCTGACATTTCCCTGCTGCTGTGAACTCTCAAGGCGAGGACAAGAAAGAAAGGGCTCTTAGCAGTGCTCGTTCAGCCCAGGCCGTCACTGTCACGCACGTGTGCGTGTGAGTGTCTGTGGGTCTGTGTGTCTGCGGGTGAGGGGTGTGGCGGCGACGCTTGCTTTGACTGGGAGGTTGAATGCACAGAAGCATTTTGCTCTCTCAACCCTTTCCAAGGCTGGGGAGACGGGGTGAAATGGCTGCACATCTCAGCCTCTCACCGCCTGTGGGGTGTCTCGTCCCCCACAGGAATTCCTCCTGCTTCCCTGTTTCTGCCCAGAGCCCCAGGGCGGCAGTGCTGAGCCCCGGCCGTCCACCGCAGCGGAGTGGCCCTGCGGGTTTGCCCTAAGCCTCGGTCTCCTGAGCCGTGCAGTCTGAACATGCTGTGAGCTGGCGTGAGTTAGCACTGTCGTTCTGGCTGCTGGAGACCTTGTGACCATCCTTCCCTAACTTATAGTTCCTCACCTCGTAACTCTGCTTTCCCAGCGCGGAAGGAAGATAAACACATGAGTTCTAAAGGCTATTTCCCAGCCTGCCTTCGCGCGAGGGGCAGAGCCTGGGCTCAGAGGACAGCCACGTGAGCCTTCAAGCCGTTCAGGAGGACGTGGCTGGGCGCGACGCCGTGAGGTGGCCCGGAAGTGGCAGAGGCCGCCCAGCGCCGGGTCACCGCGGCAGCCCCCTTCCCAGGCGGGCCCTTCCTAGGCCAGCCGGGAGCCTGGGCCCCTGCCCTTTCGGTGAACCTGCCGGCCGCCTCACATTCTTCACTGCATTCTTTCCTGCTCTGACCAGCTAACACTGATTCTTCCGTCTACAAGGAATCCAGCCCCTGAGCGTTTACATCACAATAGGCTTTCGAAGGTGGCAACGCTTTCCACGCGTGTGGATCAGATGAGGCTCTGCATGCAAAGCACCTAGCTCAGAGCCCGCTTCTCTGCTCCTAAAGCGGCTGGCCTTTTCTTGATAGAGGCCACAGAAGGAAACAGGCTTTGTGAAGGGCGCCTTCTCACCTTGACAACAAGTTCTGGGCGATGACATCTAAAGCCGTGTGCACAGGTGCTCCTGGCTGCCTGCAGGGCCCGGACCTGCTCTGCCTCCCCGGCTCTCTGTCATGTCCCCGCGTGTGTGTCATGGAGACGAGGCGGGGCTAGAAATCAGACCGAGGACCTTATTGTCTCGCTTTGAGATTTTTCCTCCATGGCTAATGAACACCCTCCATGTGCCAGGTCCTGAGCTAGACAGATTGGGGACAGGGGGGCAGGGGGGTGTAAAAAAAAAGTAGAAGATCCCATACAGGTAGCCCTCAGATAGTACGGGTTTCGTTCCAGACCACCAAAATGAAACGAGGCACACACATTTTTTTGTTTCCCTGTGCATATAAAAGGTATGTTTACACCATACTGTACTCTAGTAAGGGTGCAATAGCACTATGTTTAAAAGAAACAATGTGCATACTTTAATTTAAAAAGTACTTGGCATGGATGTGGCTCAAGTGGTTGAGCATCTGCCTCCCACATGGGAGTTCCTGGGTTCTGTTCCCAGTGCCTCCTGAAGAAAACAAAAACAGACAACAAGTAAAACAAACTAGAAAAACCAACTCAGGGAAGCCAATGTGGCTCAGGGGTTGAGGGCCATCTTCCCATAAATGAGGTCCCAAGTTCAATCCCCGGCCCTGGTACCTAAAAAAAGAAAAATCTTTATTGCTTTTTAAAAATGCTAACCATCTGAACCTTCAGCCAGTCATAATGGTTTTGCTGGTGGAAGGTCCTGCCTCTATGTTGATGGCTGCTGACTGATCAGGGTGGTGCTTGCTGAAGGTTGGGGTAGCTATGGCAATTTCTTAAAACAAGACAACAATGAAGTAGGCCACAGCAATTGACTTTTCCTTTCCAAAATATTTCTTGGTA
>JAQZBX010062613.1:6468-16954 GCA_029593785.1 Cabassous unicinctus
ACTTAAGGATTTTAAGTTGAATTTCTGTTTGTGGACAAATACAGTCAAAACAGAAATAATACATTTTCAGGAATATATAAAGTTTGTATTATCTTTGGTAATTAATTTTTAACATCATTAAATCTCTTTGATATAATTGATCATCACTAAATTCTTACTGAAATCAATACTATATGAATTTAATAATTAAAAAGAAATATGTTTCATGCAGTGTTGCTAAACCTGCTCTATGTAGGAATTTCCTATACCTGACCACATCAGGCCTATGATATCATCAAGATTCAACAGAATACCTAAGACTCTTATATTTACTATACAATCCTATAAGTATGAACCAGAAAACTGGCTTGATTTATTACTCATGAAACCGTGACTTTCATTCTTGATATGAGAAAGCATCCATCTGACTCACTATGTGTGTGTATGTGTGTGTGTGTGTGTGTGTGTATATATATGTAAATATTTCAAGTCTAACAGAAATGCCAAATTGGGCAAATCCTGAAGATTCAACTAGTGAAAAAGTCCTTAAGTCTTTACATTATGGTAGGTAAAAAGGAAATTCAACCCTATATAACTGCTTTTAAAGTATTATTTTTAAAAATTAAATAATACTAAAATGATTTATATTAATTAATTGTTATATAAATTCCAACTGTACTATATGTTGATTTTCCTTTAATAGTAATGCCCTCTGTTTTAACTTATGTACACAAAATTTCATATATTTTCCAAGTATATGGCAAAAAAGTTTTAAAATTAAAATTATGAATAAATAGAGACAACATAAAGAATTGAACAACAATGACAATAAATAACTCACTCCTGAGTATTGTATATTCTTAACCTAAAGATAACCAAAATTTCCCTTGTTAGCTACTCAAAATCAAGGCCTTGAAGCTGGTTTTCAATTTTCCTATGCAGAGAGCATTTAAGAATTTCTGCTCATGAAAAACACTATTATTATATTGTGGAACTATGTTTTGACCTACCTGGTGGTCTGCAGATGATCTGACCCAGGCACCAACCTTTGTTTTACCCCATCTTGGAAATTTCTTGGGGCTGTGTTGACTTCCAATGTGGTTTGATACAAAGCAAAACATTTATATTCACATATAGCAACATTCACCGGCGTTAGAGACAACAGACTGGCAACCCTCAGACTGACATGATGGTTAATTTTACATATCAACTTGACTGTGTTATAGTGCAGTTTTTCTGCCCTACAATTGCATAGATGTTGCTGTGAAGATATTTTATAAGTGGATTGAAATCTACAATTGGCTGATTTTAAGTAAAGCAGATTACTCTGGATAATGTAGGTGCACCTTATCCAATTTCTTGGCTACATTAAATGCATAAAGCTGAGGGTTTCAGAAGGTTGAAATTCTGTCATAAGACTACACCTGTCACTCTGTCCTGAGTTTGCAAACTTAGGAATTCATACTCAAGACATCAATGCCACTATTACAGGGATTTTCCTCCTCCTGCCTGCCCTTCAGAATCATATTCATCATCCCCCACAATCTCATGAGCCAATTCTTTATAACAAATCATAGATATAATATGTAATATATATGTGTATATATACACAAACACCTACATACATATACACACACACTCACACACATATATATATGTTGTTGCTTCTGTTTCTCTGGAGAATTCTGACTAGTACAGATCTGATATCATCAGAGGAACTTAAACTATAGGGTGATTTTCTTAAGTTGGTCCTGGGACTTTTAGAATTGGTTCTTAACCTATTCAAATTAAAACAACTCTATTTCCAGTGGCAAAGAAGATTCTGGCAGTCCCTGATGTGACATGCCAATAGAGCTATGCAAAATATCTCTATTGGATACTCCTAATCAAAGATTTACAAGAAGAAATTTTCTGTTGACCAGGTATTTCATTTGTGTGAAATTAGCAAGTGCAGTGATATTGGCTTGGTGCTCCTAATGTGCTAGAGAATGTGGAGGAATAAAAGGATGAATTCAAGGTTTTAAATTCCCTGTTCAAACAATACCAGAATGAATGTCTTAGAAGTCCTCAGAAGAGGAACCAGCTGTGGGAATTCTCAGCCATGGTCCTAGTGTGTTTGCTGCCTGTGAATATGCAAGCCACATATTTTGTTGCCATTTTCCTCATACAGAGCATTATACATTTTGTCAGAATCTATAAAAGTACATTGTGCAAAAGATAAGCCATAGTGTAAACCATTGACCATGGTTAGTAGCAATACTTCAATATTTGTTTATCAATTATAACAAATAAACCAAACTCATGTAGGATGCCATTGGATGGGAAAGATGGGGGGAGGAGATAGGGGTGTATGGGAATCACCTATATTTTCTATTTTTTTATGTTTAATTTTTAAAAAAAAATTTTAAATAAACTTTAGATTACATAAATTTTGCATCAACTATAGAGGGGATTCACATATACCCCATCCCCTCCCCCTCTCCCTCCCAAAATTTACCCAATTAACAGCATCTTTCATTAGTGTGGCACAATTATTACAATTGATGTACACATATTGGCACTGCTACTAACCGTGGACTATAGTTTTTATGTGACTTTTCTGTAACTTAACCTTTTTGGAAAATAAAGTGAAAAAAAATTAAACACCAGAGGAGCATACAGGAGAAACTGTTAATATTCATAAAAGATAACAGATCTTAATCTGATGAAAGACACAATGCCAAAAAAATTTTATATTTTATATTTTATTTTTTTATTTCTTTTATAATATTTTAATTTCATTATTATTACTTTTGTGGGCTTTGTTTTGGGGAAGCCTTAGATTGCAGAAGGGTTACAACTGTGGCAGAGGAGGACTACCAGTGTGGGGAATCAGTGGTGAGGGGATATGTGTGGAGGTGGCACCTGGGGCACACTTCTATGGATTATGAATGTGTTTATATGGTCATAGACTGTTGTCTCAGTGGGTGGAGACCCACAGAAAAACAGATGGAATATTGAATTCCCATCCTGGAGAGTCCAGCTACATTCTTTAATAGAGTGGCATGAATCTCTAGTGTACATGGTCAATGCCTAGCAAAGGAGGACAGACCAATACACCAGGCCCTTGATATTGATGCTTGTACCTATGAACCTAGTTCTTGTGAAATTGAAACTTAGTCTAGTATTATATATTGCCTAAGAGTTACCCCTGAAAACCTCCTTTACTGAAATGTGGCTTATCTCTAAGCCAAACTCAGCATAGAAGTTCACTACCTTCTGCCTGACATGGGACATGACTCCCAGGGATGAGCCTCTCTGGCACCCCAGGAATTATTAGCCAGCACCAACTAGTTATGAATTTGGAAAAAGACCTAGAAAAAAGGGGGGCAATATTAAATATTTTGACTAAGAGATTTCAAAATGAGTCAGGAGGTCATTCCAGTGGTTATGCTTATGCACATTTCAGAAGGATCTCATTGAATGCCACAGTAAACAGTGCCTCAATCAGGGATACTCCTGAGGGCTCTAGAGACATCTAGACACTATAGGCAGGACAGACAATCCCAGGAAATCGACACTCCATTCATGGGCCTTACCTTGGAATATATTATAACTTATCACCTTAATGTATCAGAATAAATTCATTTATAATTTTCTTACACATGGTTCTTCTGTCCTTTTTGTTTGAACCCATGATTAACATTATACCCATTAAATATATTTCCCAGGTATTTATATCTTTCAGCTGTTCATATGCTGGTTGAGGCCTGAATATCAGCAGAGTTGCAGCCAACAACTATTCTTGAGTTGATTGGACTCATCCAGGACAACTAACAAAAGGATTATGATGGAAAAAGTCCATCTCCAAAAACAGAGTGCATATACATCTGCAAGCAAGACAGTTTCATCCACCTGCCCCATGGGATCTAATTCCCCTTTCTATGGTAAGCAGAGTAGGCTTCACCATCTCCAAGTCCTAAATGTCAAGAAATGAACATACATAAGGAGGGAATGCAAGTATGGACCAAAGTAGATTTATTATTATTATAGTAGTGGGAGAAGTTGTAACATTGATATAAAGACAGTGGGCACCAAAGGTTCTGAAAGGAGGGAGAAATGGTGTAACATGGGGCATTTTGGGGGCTTTAAATTTAATCTGCATGATATTGCAATGACATATACAGGCCAATTTATGTTTTGTCAAAATGTATAATTCCATTTTGCACTGTACCATGAAATTATGAGGTGCAAACTGTAAACCATAATGTAAACTATCGACCAAGGTTAGTAGCAATGCTTCAACATGTTTTCATCAATTGTAACAAATGTACTACACTAATAAAAGAATGTGTTAATGGAAGAAATTGTGTGTGAGGGGGAAGGGGTATATGGGATTCCCCTATTTTTTTGATGTACCATTTATGTAATCTAAAGCTCTTTTAAAAATAAGAAAAAAATGTAGGAATGAGATGTTATTAGTATGTAATTAGAAATGGATATTTAATAAATTCCTCTTTGAGTGTAATTTGATATTAAATGCTTACTCTTAGTTATATGTTTCAAAAATTCTTCCCATCTTCTGATAATTTACCCTGAAATATATTTAGTTTTAAAAGTATCAAGTTTGTTCTAAGAAATTTACAACATGCTTCTTTCTAGTCATATATTTTGCTTAAACATATTCTTAACCATTTTCTTATTTACTCTAAGCAGTTCTCAAACACCCTAAAATAAACAACAAATAAAATGTCATCTGCATGTTATGTAGAGGTAAAATATAACAAAAATTTCGAAAGTATACACTGCTGATGTATAATAAAAAAATGACAGAAATTTGAAAAACAAATTATTTGCAGATATAGACACCAACAATCACCTTAGGTAGATGATATTTCTAATATACAAATTTTAGTAGACTAAAATGGATATATGTAGAAGCTTTATTGTAAAATTGATCTACAAAATTTATAATCAACTATTCATCATGGTTGCCATACTTAAGATGAACTCTTTACAAATAATAAAATATAATTCTACATATAAGCAAATTATCTCACTACACATAACTTTAAATTGAATAAAATACGCTCTTAGAAAATATTGGGAAACCTAATTAAACAATTCTAATTGTATACCATTCAAATAGATACATTTAGTATATAGAGATATAGAATATTTAATAATATAAAAGGAAATTAAATTATATAACAAATACTAACCAAATAAATCTAATAAGACAATTAGGTTTCCTGACAAAATAAACCTTAGTAATAAAATACCAATTTCATTAAGATATATATTATTTTATGAAAATTTACTTTGCTGGTTGATACAAAAAAATGTAAACTTGTTACTCCACCACAAGCAGATTTATGCCCAAAGGGACTCATTGACCCCCATACCTGATCTCAAAGAACCTCTGATATTCTGAATAGGAAGATAATAAATTTGTGTTGTTTAAAGTCACCAAGTGTGTGGTGATTTGTTAAGTAGCAATAGGAAACAAATACAACATGGAACATTAATGCCATTTGATATGACCATGACTAAGGCCATTTTCCAGGCAATTATCCTAGTGGTAAGAAATATTTTCAGTTGTGTGAGCTGGCATGTGGGGCTCAGACTCTGGTAAATGCACCAATATCAAGACATTCAATCCCATCTAAGTGCTTCTCTCCACAGTCTAGGATCCATAGAGTCCATTCGATAACCACACAATGTTTGCTTGATTTGGGCAGTTATTAAGTTTTGTAGAGTAAATATTCCCTTTCTGCTGTAATCAACACTCTGTAAAGGGCATAATTGTATCTAATCCTCTTTTTCAACGTGAGTATAATGAGGTAGTCCTGGTAAGGCATAATAGTTGGCTTTCCTTTGCAAAGTTACATCTTCAGGGATTTCCAGAAAGGAGAGAAGAGCCTCATCATTCAGGCCCAGAGGGAAAACCTCCTCTGACAAAAGGGATTTTCTAGAGGTTGGGATTTAGGGTAATTACAGTCCTCAGGCATTCTCTCAGATATTTTCTTTCTGACTAATGATCCAGCTCTTTCCCAGCCCATGCTCTAATTTTCATTAAGAGACTTGCTTAGGATGTTAATTCAACTAGTGATTAGCATAGTTATGGCAGGTTCCACAATTTTAATTTGAGGCTTAATCTGATTGTTCCTAAATGTTTTAACGTCTTCAACATTATTAGGTGCAGTCACTTCATTTAATAATCCCTGACTTCCTCATGTCCTCTGTACTGACACTTAGCTCTCCAAAGCATTGTCTCCAAACCTTAAAAAGTATTCCAACAATAGAATTGATATAAAAATATATTAAATCAAAGCATATTTTTTCAATTAAATTATTAACTATGACTTTATTTATAAATAATAGACTATATCTAAATATGTAACATCCTATATTTGAAATGAGATCATTGAATGTGGCTTTTATTTGTGAACTTATTAGAAATTCTTAATTTTGTTTTTAAAAGTTATTTAATGTACTATAAGATCTTGATAAGAATCACCATCAAGTTTGTTAGGTTGCAGATTTCAGAATCAGTCAATTTTCTTCTTATGAACAGGGATATTTGCCATAATTAATATTCTATGTAGACCTTTCTAATTCGAATTTTTTATTTTGCATCTTTGTTTTGTAAGTTCACAAATTTTACTCTATACTTATTGTTCATGTACATTCATGTATGAATGATATACTTCAATAAAGGAAAAAATGTTTTACGAAGAACAACTAATCAAAACAAGATGGTACTGGCGTAAGGATAGACATTGGATATAGAACAATGGATTAGAACTGAAAATTCAGAACTAAACCCATCCATGTATGTTAAATAGATTTTGACATGGTGAAAAGTCTGTTCAATGGGGAAAGAATAATCTCTTCAATAAATCGTGCTTGTACAAATGAATATTCTCAGGAAAAATTATCTAATTGGACCCTTCATTATATCATAAAGAAACTTAAAGAGGACTGAAAACCCCAATATAAGAGCTAAAACTCTAAAACTCTTAGAAAAAACACATGGATTAAATGTGGGTTTTTTTAAGCTTTTTTCTTTTTTAATTTTCAAGGAGCAGATTACATAAATGTTACATCAAAAATATAGGTGATTCTCATATACCCTACCCCTTTCCACTCCCACACTTGCAACCATTTACAACATATTTCATTAGTGTGGTACATTTGTTACAATTGATGAACTCATATTGAAGCATTGTTACTAACCATGGTCTATACTTTACATTATAGTTTACACTTTGCATCGCACAATTTTATACGTTTTGACAAAATATATAATGTCTTGTATCCGTCATTGTAATATCATGCAGAACAATTTCAATGTCCCCATAATGCCCCATGTTACATCTATTCTTCACTCTCCCTCCCCCTCAGAACCTCTGGTGAGCACTGTCTTTATATCAATGTTAAAAGTTCTCCCATTACTAGAATAATAATAAATTTACTTTAGTCCATAATTGCATTCCCAACTTATGTTTCTTCATTCCTCAGTCTTGAGGATTTTAGGAAGGTGATGGCCACTCTGCTTCCAAATGAGAAGGAGCTTAGATCCTATAAGGCAGATGGATGGAACTGCTTTGCTTGCAGGTATAGATGCTCTGTTTTTTGGGATGAGCATTGTCCATTATCATCCTTTTGTTAGTTGTCCTGGGTGAGTCCAATGACCTGGAGAGTAGGTGTTGGCTGCAACTCTGGTATGATTCAGGGCTCAACCAGCATATGAATAACCAGAAGATTTAAGTTTCTGACATATATTTAAGTATAGTGCTAATTATAGGTTCAAATAAATGGGCCAGAAAAGCTATGTGTATGAAATTTATAAATGAGTCTCATAGTGATTCAATGTTAAATCTTCACTATTTGGATTTGGAAGTAAATTCTTAGATATTACACAAACACAAAAAACAAAATTTCAAAAATTAAATAAACTGTATTTCACAAAAATTAAACTTTTTTTCTTCAAAGGACACTATCAAGAAAATATATAGACAATATACAAGAATGGGAGAATATATTTTCAAATCATATATCTGTTAAGGGCCTAGTACCCAGAATGTATAAAGAACACATTCATCCCAACAGAAAAAAGATACACATTCCATTAAAAATCGTCAAAAGTCCAGAATAAACATTACTGCAAAGAAAATACAAAATGACTGACAAGCACATGTGAAGATGCTCAATTTCATTATTCTTTAGAGAAATAAATATCATGAGATATTTTTCCAAATAAAAAAAATAAGCATAGAACTGTACATCATAAAGACGAAACCTTAGTTTAATCTATGGACTATAGTGAATAGTGTAACTATAATATTTTTCAGCAGTTATAACCAAGGTACCACACTAATACACAATAATAATAAGAGGGAAGGCTGTATGTGGGAGGAGTATATGGTAACCCTGTGCTAGTTCTGCATGATTTTTCTATAGGCCTAAAAATTCTCTAATGAAAAATGAGGAAAAAATTAGCAATTAAAAAACCTAGCAAAAGCAGTTAGCATGAACATGTAAATTGCTATACATTCTCAGAGGAGAGGGTGTCTCTTGAGAGCATGGGCAGTTCCTAATAGGGGAGGACAGACTAATGTATCAAGCCCGCAGCATTGTTGCATGTTTCTGTGAATCTTGCCCTTCAAAGGATGAAGCCTGGCAGCCAATGTGGGCCCCAAGGGGATGGGTAGGGATGAATAGAAAAGATGGAAGAGAGGGTATTTAGGAGGTAATGGCTGTTTTCTGCATGATCTTGCAATGATGGATACAGGCCATGTTAAATTTCATCAAAAATTTATAATAGTGTAAGTCTAAAATGGAAGCCATATATAAACCATTGACCATGGTTAATACCTATGTTTCAATATTTGTACATCAGTTGTAACAAATGTACCATCCACATATAAAATGGTTATTAATATGGGAAGGAGGAAAACAGAGAGGATGTTTGGTATATGGGTGTCTCCTATATTCTGTATGTGACTTTACTGTGACCTAAAACTTCTTTGAAAAGAAAATGAAAAAGAGTAAGACCCTGGGGAAGAAATGGAAGAAAATACCACTGTACATACAGGGCAACAGATATTACAGTGACGAAAGGCAAAACGTCAAAAACTTTTTTGTTATTTTTTATTTATTCATTATTTTTTAAACATTTTTCATAATTTTTAATATCCTAATTTCTTTTTTTACTTTATTTTAGTTTTAATTTTTTAAAATTATTATGTATTTTATTTCTTATTTTTAAACATACCATTATTTCTTTTTCCTATTAATTGTATTGGGTGATATTCTTGGCTTCATTTTTGAAAAGGTTTTGGATCACAGAAGGGTTACAACTGTGGCACAGGAGGATCATTGGTGTGGGGTGTCAGTGATTGGGGATACATAGGAGGAAGTTCATTTGGGCATACATATAAGGTATATAAATATTTTCAAATGATCATGGGGCATTACCACAGTGGGTAGAGATTCACACAACAATGAAAAGACTATTGAATTCACAACCTGGGGAGCTCTGCTACATTCTCTAATGGAACAGCAACAATGCTCCAAGTACAGGTAAAATGACCAATGAAGGATGGTCAATTGATGGGTCCTTGATATTGATGACTATGCTTATGAGCCTTTGCTCTTGAAATTGCAACTTAGCCTAGTGTTGTAGGGTTCCTAAGATTTATCTACTGGGACCATCCTTGTTGCTCAAATGTGTCCCCTCTCTAACCCAAACTCAGCATATAAATGCATTTCTTACCCCCAGCATGGAACATGACTCCCAGGGATGAGGCTCCCTGGCACCGAGGGATTAATACCATGCACTGGCTAGTGATACAACTGGAAAAAGACCTTGAATAAAAGGGGAAAATGTAAAGACAAATGAGTTTTTATGGTTAAGAGTCTTCAAAGTGAGTCAGGAGGTCATAAGAGAGGTAACATTTATGCATGTCTCAGCAGGATATAATAGACTACCAAAGTAGATCCTATCCCAAATAGTAGGGCTCTTGAGGGCTCTGGAGACACCCAGGTTGTATTAGTCAGCCAAAGGGGTGCTAATGTGAAATACCAAAAATGGGTTGGTCTTTATAAAGGGTATTTATTTTGGGTAGAAGTCCACAGTTACCAGGCCATACAGCATAAGTTTCTTTCCTCACCAAAGTCCTTTGTCACGGGTTGGAGCAAGACAGCTGCCGGCGTTTGCCAGGGTTCAGACTTCTGGGGTTCCTCTCTTCCCGGGGCTGCGTTTCTCTCCGGGCTTAGCTCCTGTTTCCTCCACAAAGTCAGCTGTAGACGATCAGGCAAATAGCTTGCTTCTCTTCTCCTGGGGCCTTCTTTCCAACATCAAAACTGCTTCTCAAAAGACTGCTTCAACTCTGTTCTTTGCCTTGCCTTTTATATTCAATTCCCCACCCACCTGGGGGTGGGGGCTCAATGCCCTACTGACTGACATGGCCCAGTCAACGCCCTAATCATAATTCAATCATGCCCAGATTAACAGATCAGA
>JAQZBX010062614.1:0-16855 GCA_029593785.1 Cabassous unicinctus
TTGTGTTTTTTTTTTTTTTCGGGGTTAATTTAAATGGGCAGTGGCTATAGGTTGAGGATTAGTAAATGAAGTGATAGTTAAGTTTTAGTTTGCATTCTGTATATTAGTTTTTATGTACATACTAACTCCTAAATCACTATATGGTTATTTCCATAGACTTTACTTTCAATAGGGAAACAGGTAAGTGTATGGCAAATCTTGCAGTATACCATGGCCCAGTTAATCATACCTAAGGAGATACCTCTTTTGCAGACCACAAGGTTATATACCTCAGGTGCCAGGGTCTTGGGGGGATATGTTGTATGACAATCAGGCATTTTACTGGGACGAGGCAACCTCTAGAGAGCTGGCTAGACAAACCAGATAGTAGCCCCGTGTCTCCCAGCCCCGTGCTGATCAAATGTTTGCACTGTGCTTTTTCTGTCCTAGTTTTCGTGCCCACTTGGACTTTCACAGTCAGAGATGGAAGCAAAGGTAAGTTTTTTTTCTTTTTAACTCAGAAGAGGAAAAGGTAAATTTTAGTATTTAAAATCTTGGGGTCCTCATTCCATGATAGAGAAAACCGAAGAGATACATCTGAAAACTAAGAGTAACATTTCCGTTGGGTGCTTTACTGGACACGCCTTTTCTCCTGGCATTGAGTGGGCTGGGTGAGCAGGTGTTTAGGAGGCACAGAGGGAGGGACCAGAGTCCGTGTTCATCTGTCCTTGTGGTTCTTGGCAGATCATTTTTAACTTGGAACTCGTCACTTAATTGCACTGTGGAGGGATGGCCAGTGCAATTGTCACTCTTCTCTCTGAATCTTATCTAAAAATGATCATTATTAGCCTCTGTCCCCACTGTACAGCGTGCTGCCATAACCTTACAGTAATTGTCCTGTATGCACATATTTAGAGAGCTAGTGTGTATACCCTTGGTGTCCACTGTAGGCATGGGCCAGTCAGACCTTTATTGGCCCAGTAGCCTCCTAATGTAGGAGAGGCATTTAGTAGCTACTCAGTAAATATCCATTAGTTAGTTAGCTAACCATTAGTTGATTTCTCTTGAGGATGAACTGTTTTGGGTCTACCCTACACTTCCCTTCATTTTATAGGAGGTGTCATCGGAAGATGCCGAGCCTTGGTATTTTCATCCCGTCTATGCGAGATACTGGCAACATTATCATCAAGCAATGGTGTGGATGCAAAACCACCAGCGCGCCTACAGGAAGGCGTTGGAGTCCTATTACAGTAGCCCCTGGTTCTTCCCCCCTGCCATTTTCCCCCACAGCTCTCAGCAGGGGGAATACTACCCTCAGTCCTCTCACCATCATTTGGCCTCCCAGGATTCTCCCTGCAGATATCCACATTCTAGAAAGTCTGGGCCCCATCCACATGACAGCCTTAGTGTCCAGGCATCCACGAGAGAAGTCCAAGCTCCATCCATGGAGGAGGAGATAGAGAGCGAGTCAGACGTGGAGATAGAATGCGACCTGAGCAATATGGAAATCACCGAGGAGCTCCGCCAGTACTTTGCAGAGACTGAGAGGCACAGGGAAGAGCGACGTAAGTTCTGGCCTTCCGCCTCCTCGCGTTTCCTTTCCTTGCCCTGCCTTTGGCATTTTTTCTTCCCTGATAATATAGTTATTTTATAATTCCTCGTTTGGGTACTGATAATATTCCAAATCCAGTCCTAAGCCTGGAAGAGCTGTGGTGATGTTACACCTCAATTATATCAGCTTCCAGAGTTGCTTTTGTATAGGGCTTTATTTTTAGATCTATAACAAAGCTTATCCTAATAGTACCTCTACTAGTTATTGAATGTCAGACACTCCACCAGATGGTGTGTGTGTGTGTGTGTGTGTTCCCTTATCTGCACAGCAGTCCCTCAAGGTATTAAACCCATTACAAATGATGGAAACCAAGCCTTGCAGAGGTTGACTTGTTCCTTGGCACACCGCTACTAATTTGCCGTTAGGACTAACCCAAGATCTGCCTGGCCCCAGCTCCTGTGCATGTTCCTCCCCACCAAGATTTTTCCCTACGAGCCCTAGGGCTTGAAGCTCGGAGGCTTTCCCAGTGCTGCAGAGCTCCGGAATCTTAAGTAGCTCCCTTCAGAATAGAGAGCAGCATGAACCTAAATAGAATAAAGAGTGCCTCACCCAGAAAACCTTCCTGTTGGGTCCTCTTTTGAGGCTGGCTGTCCCTGGGGTTAGAGAATTGCAATAATGGTCTTATATCACCAGTCAGAAAGCAAGCGTTTTCTTTTTTCAGTTTCTTGCTAACTTGCTACAAAGCACAAGGACTGCTTTTTGTGCTTTCCTTACTATTAAGACCCGCCAGCCCATTTACATTTGAAGTGCTTGTGACAGATATACAAATGCCTTTCTCCCTGGTATAGCTAGTGTCCAGTCTCCATATTTTTCTGGCTGAGGTTTAGTTATATGACATTTTACCTAGAATTTTCTAAAAAACAGAAATGGAGAACCCTGGGAATGGGAGAGTTTCATTTCCATCTTAAATGATCTGTATTTTCCTAAGAATGGACTAGCATTTATTGAACCCCACTGGGTGCCAGGAACTAAGCAATGGGCTTTGTGTAAAGTATTGTGACCTTTAGTCTCTTTGCTGTGTATCTTCACTAAGCTACTCATTCAGTTCTTTTACTTCTCATCTTTTGATTAAACTGTTGTGTTTTTTGGTGCGTGTGAGAAAGTATATCCAAGCAAGCATTTTCTATTGCACGTAAAGTCCATTTCTTTCCTTGATCTCCAGAAATAAATTTTACCTTTTTTTTTTCACAATACATCCAAAGCAACTGTTAGTCTAGTTTAAACATATGAGGGAGAGGAGGCGACGAATATGCCCACATTTGATTGGAATCCTCTTTGTTACGGGTTTAAAAAAAAAGAAAACGTGATCATAGTAGGGCTTATTTCTGTTGCCCTTACTGGAGAGTAGAATAACATTTGTTTCCCCTCCAGAGACAGACACTTTTGTGATGGTACTTGTAATTTAAGGATGGAAGCAAACCCCAGTCATCTATCAGGCCATTTTGAATGATTTGCTGATTTCAAATAAACCTGATAGTTATTCAATAAAAAATGGACATGAATGACATGAAAATAAAATAACAAAATGTGTCTTCTCAACCTAGGAAAAATCTTTTACCAGTTCTGTTATGGATATGGTTAAGAACCATCCCTGTTCCTACCTCTTGCCTTTGTCAGGTGGAATTCTAGGTAACTAAATGCAATTGTGAAAATTACCTGCTAAATTGTGCCAGGCACTTAAGACTATTTTGAATGAATAAATGATGTATCTCAGTATTAATCACAAGCCTTAAACCAGAGTTTTTCAAATCATATTCCATAAAGTTCAAAGTTTGCCGTGATTCCATGGGACATTTCACAAAGTGAATTAGGCTTTGAGTGCTTTATAAACTTTATGAACTTTATGTTTTAATTTGCTATTATTTCCAAATCTGTTTATTTTACCTCAAGGCTCCAAATTGCACTGTTATCATCACCCTCTGAGAATTATCTTTGTTCCCAAACGCAATCTGTGACTGAGACAAAAGTAAATCATCTAGGTCTTGCCATGTCTGTGAAGAAAATGCATTACATATTTCTTTTACCATAATCTAGAAGATTAAATGAGATAATTTGAGAAAGCTCATAGAACAGTGTTTGGTACAAAGTCAGTGCCCAATGTTCATTGTTATGGTTAGCTGCTAATAGTTACTAATAATCCATTTTTTAATGTGCACTATTAACCAGAATCCGGTCATGCCCTGACACTCTCTGCCTTGACAAGTGCTTGATTGAAATTTGGTACATTTTATAATATAGATGTTCTGTGAATGCAAAAGGTTAATATATTTTTGCTCTACACAACCCTTTTCAGATTCTTGAATTGATTTAGAACATTAAAAACTTAATTGTTTTGGCAGCTATCAGATTTAGTCATTAACACAGTTTGGCAAAAGTAGCCATTAACACAACTTTTAGTTCTGTTTCAAGGGTGTGCCTGATATAATTTAATGGAGTAGAACGCATGGTATAAGAAAATGAGGCCACTTCCATATCATTGCTAATAGCACTAAGCACATGCAGCTTCCTCTTCTTTGTGCTTTTAAATTGTAGTTATAGCGAAATTCAGAGCTACTTGTCCTAGAGAGCCACATCCGGCAGAGCAGAGCAGCCTCTCTGCGATGTGCTTATCTCCCGCAGCCTTCCCCGCAAACATCATCGAGCAGCACCACGGCAGTGGCAGATGTGAGACTTCTCCAAGGAGGCTGAGAACAGGCAGTGGTATCAGTTGATCAGAATCAAGTCTGATGCTGAAGACCTGGTCCTGATTAGAAAAAGCTGCCCCAAGAACGAAATCAAGGCCTTAGGTGTTCAGCCCCACTTTTGGTGGTGTGTGGGATGAACGTGTCCCTTCAGGCAGTAAGTGAATGAAAGAATTCATATGTAAGCAATTCAGATGCCCGTTGTGCTTTCCAGGCCATTACCTTCAGGAGACACGCTCATGGAGGTTTAGTTACATACACAGTTGGGAAATGCTTTCATAAAGAGATAAGGGACCCAGAAGTGTGAATACTCAGTTCAAGTTTTTTTGTTGTTTTGCTCTTTGAACCAGAGAACTTGTTCAGTAAGTGCAAATGTAACCGGGAACATGAATCTTTTAGAGAGCACAAAATTTTACAAAATATGACTAGCAGGGGAAAATTCAGCTAAATTTGAGAGATTTGAAGTTTTCATTATTATTCACTTCCACAGGAGCATGTATATTATACAACTTGTCATCTGGGTCTCGTTAAATCTTTTCTGAGGATAAAATCCTTCGGATTGGACAGGATGTTCTTGTTTGTGAATACTCTCCTTCCAGAAAATCTCTAATTTAACATATTTCAACACAGATTTTAAGTAGGATAAATAACTCCATTTGTGCAGTGGGAACATACATGCTTTTGATTATGTTATATGTCATCATTTCCTAATAAGTTATTTCCGTTATTTAAAACTTCAGTGGTAACATTACTTATGGGAAAGTAGACAGTTGGGAGTTTTCAGTGCTCAGCTTCAACTGAACTGAAAATAAACTGTGTTTTCAGTTACTTGTGAGGAAAAGTTTACTTTTTAGACATGAAAATTAGGCCATCGATTGAGACTTGCAAGGTAATATTCCTAATACTCAGAGGGAAAATAAGTGAAAGGTATCATTCCCAGTAGAGGATAAGGCCCTTCAAACATTGTTGTCTTGAGCTTGAGTCACTCAGACATTTATTCATTGTGTGTTGGGGGTAGAGGTTGGGTTAAAATGGGGACATATTCCCAAAAAGTATCCCGTTGGAAAGAGGAGACAAAAAGAAATTTAAAATGAAGCAGAGAAGATTGATCTATGGTGTGGTTCATGATTCGTTATGCAATGAGGGGTAGAGCCAGTGAAATCAGCAAAGGGCAAGCATCATGAGGTAGTTGTGGAGAAATGGGGTGTGCTCTTGGCCTTGAGGAATAGGGGACATTTGGAATGAGAGGGAAAGAAAACAGGTGAGTCTACTACTCTCCACTTCAACACTCAAAGTGCTGACTTCCAAAGGGCCTGGATGTCTTTTGTATACATTTGATGTGAGACATCTCCATTATGTGTATCCACCTGAATAGGAAAGTCTAGATTCTTGTTTCGTGTTGGAGGCCCTTCTGGTTCTCCCTCAGTATACTGTCTATGGGAAACCTAGAGGCTGTAGAGAAGCTGACAGCACGGTATTCAGTGAGCCATTTGGGCCTGGTCAATGAGGTTAAAGTATGGGATTGTACTGATTGTACTGATTAAACAGAAATCTGCCATGTATGGGGCCGGGGGCTGAGTTCAGATGTTCAGAAGTGCATAAAACCAGTGAGCTGGATGATCCACGTGAAAGATGATACATGTGGAAAAGTGGAAGGGAGAAAATGCACTTTTCCTGTCAGAGTGAGAATGATGATTGTCCACTGACTTTGTGACTAAGTTGCTGATGGGACAAGGGATGTGGAGCAGGGATGTCAGACCCTTTAAAAATGGCGCCAGTTCTGCTACCAAGTGCCGGGGTTCCAGGTTTGTCGCCACCAAGCCAGAAAGGAGGAGTTTGTGAATGTAAACCAAGTCTGTCCTTTCCCTCAGTCTTGCTAAGATCATTAATTCTGTCAGGAAGAATGCTAGTCTTAGAAAATTGGAGGGAAACAGCATTCCTTAATACTAGTATCTTAGTATGCTTTGTCTTCCAAAATGTTCTGCCTTTGGTCTAATTATGTGCGGAAGGTGGAGTGAATGTTTTCCAGCTATATATGTAAGGTTCTCCAAAGTCCAAGTAATTTCCCATGAATTCTTTTTCCTTTATGGTCTCTAAGTGTACGTTGGTAACATCGTGAGGATGTATAGGTTGAGGCAAAAGATATCAAGATTATATATCCTAAATTCAGGTGGAATCTAGTAAAGTTTCTCCTTATAATATTCTTTTTCTTGTTTAAACCTACATGTATATTAACCCTGTTTTAAAACTAGGATTAAAAGACTGCTTCTGATTTGTATGTAACAAAAAATTCCTTTGGCCAAATATCCTGTAAGAAAAAAGTGCCTGGAAACATAGAATCCCACATTTTTATTGTTTTCAATAAAAATGACCAAACTCTCGATTACAAGGGAACCATGTGATTTTGTCTGAAGTGTGAGGTTCATGCTTTAGTCAGACGAGTCTCCATCTGGCTGGCTGAGCCCTCACCTTGTGTTGACAGGGAAGAGAAACTGCCAGTGATTGAGAACGCTTTCTTTCAGTGGGAGGAAGGAAGCGATACATAGAAGACAGAATAAGTGGATTCCTTCAAAAGAGTATATTACCTTTGAAGGTTGCTTGGTCTCCTAAGTCAGTATGAGGTAAAGTCCTTGCAGATGCTAGCCGTAAGCCCCAGTACCCACCTGCTCTGAGGGTTTTTGGTTTAAAACTGGTCTTCAAATCTGTAGTCCAGCCTTAGAACTCTTTTTTTTTTTTTAATTGTGTGACTAAGTAAAGGTGACACAACTCTAATATAAGGGAACAGAATCACACCCATCTCCTTGGGACCCCTTGCCTCCCCTTTTCCCCCAGCCCCTCTGCTATGGTGGTTCTGAGGAACTCACGGGCGAGCTCTCCCCAGCACCGTTTGAGATTTGAGCATGTTTCCCTATTTTGGGGTTGTCATCACTTTGGACTTTCTTTAACAGCATCTGGAAGGAAAAGAGTTGTTTTCAAAAAATAGTGAATTGAAAAAAAAATCATAATAATGAATTGCCTTTGTCCAAGCATGCCTCGTTTCCTGAGCGCCTGCTTTGTGTCAGGCGGTGCGTGGTGCTGGGGGCGCAGCGGCCAGCGAGGACCATAGCGCGCCCCGCCCCGCAGGGACTCCTGTGCAGACGGGCCCGGGACGGGGACAGCAGGCCCGGTGGTGCCGGCGCCCCGGCCTCCCTCCCCCCGTGAGAGCACCCGTGACCTCTCCAGAGTGCTTGAGGGCCAGGGAGGGGGCCGGGGTAGGCCCTGCCTTTTACTGTGAGGCCTGGCTGGGAAGGACGCCCAAGCAGAGACTCCAGCAGAGGACTGTGCTTTTTATTTTATCCTCGCACTGTACTGTACGCCCTTGACTGAGCGCGGCCCCCCTGTGGTGGGAGCCCACGAGCAGCGGCCGAGCCCCGCTGGGAAAGCGCACGGGCTGCGTTGCTTGGTATTGGCCGTGCATCCCATGCACAGATGTCAACCCTGACGTTTCTCTCTGTGCCTGTTATACCAGCTTAATATCACCAATAGTTTTTGTCAGAAGTGTGGACTAAGAGAAGCATAGCTCTAAAGACGTCAAGTTAGAAGGAAAGGAAACGAAAGATGCAGAAGTTGACAGGGTAAATTCACACACCCTAACAACGGGAGCAGCACTTAGGATAGCTGAGATTCTGGTGTTGATTCAAACTTCTAAACTCGGAGACCCCTGTTGAGACAGGAAGTGGAACCTGTGTGTGTCAGGAAACCTGTTGGTGAGGCTGCTTGTGGCCTTGGGGCAGGCTTACTAAGAGCAGAGCGGGGTCTGGGCGCCCAGCAGCCCCAGGGCTGGAGCGCGGCCTCCAGGCAGCACAGGAAGCGGAGCTGCAGGATGGGTGGAGAGGGAGTCTTGTCCCTCACCCACGCGGCACTCCCAAGCCTGCAAAAGAGGTGTCCTGGAATAAGAGACCCCTCAGTGGAATGCCGCCTGGAAAGGCAAGGCAGGGGCGCAGCCCGCCAGCACCTCCTCAGGGGTCTTGGAGAGTGCTGTTCTCGTGACTTCTGCCAGAGGCAAGTGTGCAGCGCCTGTGTCTCCTCCTAGAGGCTCTGGCACATCCTAAGGTCTGTCACAGCCCACCCCCAAAGCCAGTTTCTCAGTCACCTTCCCTCTTCCTTCTGAGAGCATCAGGGGACGCTTTCCCCTTCAAAGTCTTAAGTACAAAATGAAGAACATGGTTGAATCATCACAGACAGAGCAGGAGCCATTTATTTTCCCATGGATTAGGTTCTCTTTCATTTCTTTTGTTCGGCAGGCATTCAGCTCATCTATATGTTACTTCCTCATGTAAAAAGAAACTGCAGGTGTTCTGAGGCAGAAACGGCCCCATTTCCGTGATTCTCATACTACCTCCACCTCCATTTAGAAATGTTTGGGTTCACTAGTAATGCAGACATGTTTAATAACGTCCTCGAGTGCCTAAAGCTCCGTACCTGCAGTGCCAAGGCGATCTTTCTACATGGCGGGACTGTGGAGCATGGCTGGTGCCTCTGCCACAGAAAAGTCTGCCCCTGTCCCCTTGATGAGCTCAGTGCTGTGTGGTCCCCCCCGCCCAGGTGCTGTGGAGAGGCCCTGTGTTCCTACTGACCTTTTCTTTCCTGAGCATAGCATGATGTACGTCATTGTTTTATTCCCCTACACCCGTTTTCACTCCTTCTGCAGTAGCGTTTTCTTTCGGTACCAATAACAGTTAGAGATCTGTGCATGCTGCTGTCGAGTTCTCTGTTTTTCTCGATAAACTGCTTCCAAAATCTATGGAAGTTGGCGGAATTTTACCTTATGCAGCATTGTTTTGTTGCCATTTTTATGTTGCTGTTTACATAAGGATACAAATTAGAATACTGGGACTTGCCCTAGTAAAAAATACAGAGGGGAGAAGTTGAATAAATAAATACCTGTTGCTTTACCAGAATGTATTTAAATTAGTAGGATTCAAAGTATATAATTATCTCACTTGGAATTTCACCAAGGCTAACCTGTGAAGTGGAAAGTCCAATCCCATATGAGGGAAAATGAACACACTATTGCAGATTCGTTCAACATACCAGTAAGACTAGAAGTCAGAGGTCTTAATTTCATTTGCAGAATTGCCATTTCTTCTCCCTTTTACCTTCAGCAAAGGTTGGCTCCCTTAGCCTTTCGTTGCCTGGTATGTTTGTGTTTTGAGTCTGTGGCAGGGTCTTTGTTGCATTAGTTCTGAGCCTTTGTTTTTTTCCCAGGTTACTAAAAGCAATGCCTCTTCCAAAGGTGTGGCCTCCCCACCCCTCTACCACCTCACTGACAGTGGTATTATTTCTGGCAGCCCTAGATTTTCCTGCAAGCTTTGCATTTCCCTGCCGGCCTGGTACACTGTTTAAAGCCACATGAGCTCCATCCCCCGTCCTACCTGGACAGGTTGTGGGCCAGGGCGTCTAGATGAAAAGGGAGAAACCAAGGTGGTTTTTAATCATTCTCTACCCCAGTAACTTTTGATGCCAGTTTCTTTGTGGCTTTTGGCCACTTTTATCAGGGTATTATAAACCCTGGTAAGTAAACAGTGAGCTTCCTAACCAGGTAGAGAATATGCAGGTCGTGCCTCACGTCTTCATCTGCCAGGGCTGCTGTAACCAAGTCCCACGGACTAGTTGGCATAAACAACAGGAATGTAGGAGCTCGTGGCCCTGGACATTGGAAGTCTGGTATGAAGGTGCCTGCAGGGCTGTACTTCCTTTGAAAGGGGAGACACTGCTCCACGCCTCTCTCCTGGCTTCTGGTGGGTGGTCGGCAGCCCGTGACGTTCCTTGGCTTGTGGTGGCATAACTCAACCTCAGCTCCTGTCACATGGCCACCTCTCTGTCTCTGTGTTTAGATTTCCTCTGCTCAGGACACCAGTCAGATTGGGTTAGCACCCCCCACCCCTCCCAGTGCAGTTTGGCCTCATCTTAACTAATAAGATCTTCAAAGAGCCTATTTCCAAATAAGGTCACAGTCACAGGACCTGGGGCTAGGACTTGAACATGCCTTTCCCGAGGACACCAGTCAACCCAGAACCCTCAGAATCAAGTGAGCGTGTCTCAGCGGGCACATTTGAAAGCGGAAGCTGAGAGAGCTTAGGGCCTGCGCCGGCTGGTCAGCAGCACAGCTCACCTGCTCCTCTCCCGCCTGTCTTCATTCCCAGGGCGGCAGCAGCAGCTGGACGAGGAGCGCCTGGACGACTACGTGGGTGCCGACCACGACCTCTACTACAGCACCCGCCGCTCGGTGGAGCCCCCGTCCGAGAGGCCCGGAGAGAGGCGCCAGGCCGAGATGAAGCGATTGTATGGGGACAGCGCCGCCAAGATCCAGGCCATGGAGGCCGCGGTGCAGCTGAGCTTTGACAAGCACTGCGATAGAAAGCAGCCCAAGTACTGGCCGGTCATTCCCCTGAAGTTCTGAGTGAGCCCCAGGCACAGGGACCCCTGAGAATGTTGTCTGAACAGGGTCCCCAGCCGTCACCCCCTTCCATTTGGACACGCCCCCTTTCTTCATCTCTCCTGTGTATTTTCTCAGGGAAAGGGGATTTTATTTTGAGAAATAAACATGTTCACCCAAGTCTCAGTGTGTCTGTCACAAGGATGGATATATGTCAGCCATGTGGAAGGGTAGGCAGGACACGTATTGTTGCCAACCTGAGACATTTTCTCTTGATAGGAAATGACACTTTCTTATATAGTAAACTGGGTTTTGATGTCACCGATAGTGTTCACTTTATTAAAGTCCTTGCCTACAGGTACTGCCTACTTTTTCCCTTTTTTATATTCTCTTCCTAATGCAGCCGAACTCTGCAAATGCCTTAAATGAGCCAGATGCCCTCTCCAACTAACTCCTGTAGACCCCACTGAAAACGATGTGAACAAGCAGTAAACCAAATGCAGCATCTCACCACACTTATGCTGTAAAGGGCCAGAGAGTAAATATTTTGGGGTTTCCAGGCCGTACAATCTGTGTTGTGACCATGCAGCTCTGCCATTGTCACGGGAAAACAGCCATAGACAATATGTAAACAAATGGGTGTGGCCGTGTTCCAATAAAACTTTATGTATAAACACAGGCCACTGGCAGGATTTGACCCACAGGCTGTAGTGCCGACTCCTGCTCTGATGAAGTGAGAATCCTCTGTCTGAGTATCCGTATCTCTACAGAGCTTGAATGTCATTCAGAATTGAAAGCAAAGAACAATGGGTCCCAAGCCTGGTCACCTCTGCAGTCTCCTTGGTTGTAGAAAATGTGTAATTGAGCTCTTACTATAAATAGCATGTACATTCTTTTTTCTCCTGCATCTATACAAATTATCAAATATATTCTTCCTCTTTTTTCTGTTAACGTGGTAAGTTAAATTGGTTTATTTTCTAATGTTCAATAACCTGCATTTCTGAGATAAACCCAAATGTTCATGACGTAGTATTCATTTTATATATTGCTTTAGTGCAATTTTCTTAATCTTTTCTTCAGGTTATGAGATTGGCCCACAATTTTTCTTTCTCCTAATGTCTACTTCAAGATTTTCTAGTCTCATTTCATAGTTTTGGGAATGTTTCCTCTTTTTTTCCAATACTCTGCTAAATTTTGTGTGTGCTTAAAATTGTTCCTTCACTGGCATTTTGGTATAATTTGCTATTGAACCTAAACCATGCCGGAAGTGTGTATGTGTGTGTGTCATTTTGTTTTTAAGGTGGGTTTTCTTTTTTAAACTCAAGTCATTGTCTTTAATGGTTACATAAGTATTCAGGTGTTCTGTTTACTCTTGAATGTAGGAAAATATCCATTCGTCTAGATTTTCAAAATATTGCAGTAAAACTTCCCGTGATGTCCCCATATTATCTTGTTAATATCGGCATCATCTGCTATGAGGTATCCTTTTTATTTCTGATATTGTTTGTGTTTTCTTGCTTGCTTATTTGTATGCTTGTTTCTTTAATTAAAAAAATGTTTTTCTTTATCAGAGATGTTGTAGGTTTGCAGAACAACCATGCGTAAAATACAGGATTCCCATACACCATCCCACCACCCACACCTTGCATTGGTGGGGAAAGTGTTACAATTGATGATAGCACATTTTTATAATTGTACTATTAATTAAAGTCCAAGGTTTAACTTAGAGCTCACTGTGTAGTGTTGCTCCATGGAATTTTTTAAATTTCTATTCTGTTATCACCATCTGTACAAGCTAACATTTCCCCTTTTAATCACATTAGATCTCTATTTCAGTGCCGTTAGTTGCATTCACAGTGTTGTGCTGCCATCACCACCATCCATTACCAAAACATTTCCAGCATTCCAAATAGGAAGCCTGTATATTTTTAGCCTTAAATATATTCTTGATAAGAGAATACATCTCATTTCTGAGAATGAAAATTTAAAACTTGATGTAGCAGTCTACTTATAACATCTCATTGCCTTTTAAATACGTCATTGCAGTGTGTTGCCAGGGTGAGCCCGTGTTGACCTGAGAAGATTAGCACATCCATCAGAGGTTGGCAAAAAGATTTAGTAATGACATGTCTCTCCCTAAGAATGCTTGCCCTGAGACAAATGCATTCCTTTCATCAGCCCCAGTGCTTATTTTTCCCAAGGTCTCATTTTATTACTCGAGTTTCAATTTGTACTTGGGTATTGCAGGCAAAATTCAGAATTAACTTTCCCCTGCAGTGACACATGACTAAAATTTCAAATCTTTATTCTCTTTTTTTCTTTTAAACTCATACACCTAAATATAAAATAAATGTGACCCAGGTACAAACCCAAACCAGTCTGTAATTGCTGAATTGCCATGGGATTTTGAGCCATTTGAGAGTGAAATGTTTTTCTTTACAAGGCCTCTCAAACCTTCCCCCCAAAGTAACCACCGTGGCAGTGCCACGCCTGCTGGCTCTGTGACCACAGGCATGTTACCAGCCCCTCTCAGTGCTTTGCAGTCCTGTCTTTGCAGTGGGGTGTAAATAATTCCCCCTCGTGGGCTCTCTGGGAAGATACATTGAGTTAATGCCTATAAAACACACAGTGATGGCCACATGGGAAATAGTCCATCAGTGTTGACTCTTATTTATTCCTTTTCTTGAAAATATTGCCAGAGAGAATGCCGGGTATAAAACTTCCTCTAAATATGGGGGGAGGGCTGTCCTGTGCATTGCAGGGTGTTGCACAGCATCCCTCATGTCTACCCACTTGACGTCATAGCAATCCCCCCTCACCTGCTCATGACACCCAGAAATGCCTCTGGACATCGCCAATGCTGCAAAATCGCCCCTGGCTGAGAACCACTGCACGCGGGTGAGGAGAAGGAAAAGGTGACTGGCGCCAGGGCCCAGGGCTGTCAAAGCTCCCTGGGCTTGGGGGGCTACGTGTGGTTTGGCAAGGCTGGGGCAGAGAGCACCTCTGGGTGCTGGCTAGAGAGAAGGCTAGCTGCATAGATACCGCTCGGATTTCCAAGGGCATGCACCAAATGAGTTTGAACTTTCTCCCAAAGCGCTATGTGGAGTCCAAGAACATTCCCATGGGACTGGAGAAATGGCGCAGACCTGCTGGAACTCTGAGATGTGCTGATGGGAGGATGCTGGCAGACGTGGCCACATCAGCCTGCCAGAGGCTCTTCAGCTAAACTCTCAAGGGGTTCTGGAGAACCCACAAATAGCCAGAATTGTTTTCTTTGATGACACGAGCCAGCCTGCTCAAGGATGGGCTGTGCAGTCTGACTCCATTACTGGCTGCCAGCAAACCAGTTTACCTCAAAAATGTGAAAATGGGACTCAAAAATCCCAGTCCCTCTGTGGATTTTTGCTCTCCCCTTTCTCTTCTAAATCCAATTTTTGCTCATCTGTTGGCAACAGTCTGATGGTGATTCTCCCTGTTGTGTATGTGAGGGGACCTCAGCAGGCAGGTCCCATGTGTTTCTAGCTCTTTGGCCGGTCGTAGAAGAATCTATGGCTGCCTTAATTGAGAGGAGCAGATGGCCTTTTGCCACTGAGGGAACACAGGCCCAAGGAGGTGGCTGGAGGCATGGACACCACTTAGGAGCCAATTGCAGAAAAGAGGTTCGCCCTCACTGGTCACCGAAGAGCCGACTGCAAATTAAAACCAAAGTGATATTTCACGCCCTTCAGATGGGCAAAGCTTTAGAAAGGGTGACAATGCCAAGTGCGGACAAGGACATAGAGAAGCAGAACTCACAGGCTGCGTTGGTGAGCAGAGTGGCGTGATCTTGGTGAGTTAAGACATGCACGCGTGAGCCAACCTTCCTACTCCCAGGTATATGCCCAAGAGATACACTCTCCCACGTGGGCTGAGGAGCTGCACACCATAGCTCTTGCTGCAGCATTTAGTCACAGGCCATCGGAAGCAATGTAAGTGCCAATCAACAGGTCAGGGCTAACCAAACTGGAGTGTTCACACAATGGCACACTACCCGGGCCTTCAGAAACCCAAGCTGGATGACCTGCATGAAAATGGTAGGATCAAGTAAAAGGCGAGGAGGTTGCAGGAGGATGGGTACAACATGATGGCATTTATAAAAGCTATGAAAAACGCATGCTTAGGAATACACACATATCTACTAAAATCTAGAAACATGCAGGAAGATGATTCACGCCAACCTCAGAAGAGTGGTAACCCCTGAGCAGTGAGAGGGTTGGGGGCCACTGGACAGATTTTAATTTCTTCATAACAGAAAAACTATGGTAGAGACCCAGCATCTGATGGTGGAGGCCCCAAATTCATCAGACTCGACAAACAGTCGTTTCTCACTTTGTTCCTGGGTTAAATGCTACATTAAACGTTTCCTTTATTTATCAGCCGCTTGCATGGGGCTTACTGTGGGCCCCACACTGTTCTAATTGCTTTACAAGTTTCAATTCCTTGAGCACCTGTGGCAAACCCATGGGGTAGCTATTACAGCTACACAACCGGCCTCCCCAAGCCCTTGGGTCCTGTGAGTTTCTGAGTTCAGACATTTGTTGGTACTTTTATAATGCCAAGCAGCACATTACAGAACTCGTCCAGGCAGGCAGCAGCCTGGCCTGTCATCAAAGACACAGTCATGCAGTGAAGTGGAAGAATATTCCAAGAGGGATAAATAAACACCATAAACGCCCTCAATTCTGTTCAGGTCAGGTTTTGTCACCAAATCTTTAAGGTCAAGTCAGGTTTTGCTGCCAAACAAATTGCAAAGCAGCTTCCAGTTTCCAGAGCCTTTAGGACATCAGATATTTGGTGAAGGGATATTATTATCCCCATTTTACAGATGAGGAAACTGAAGAATGGAGAAATTAACCAACTTAACCAAGATGGCTTCAAGTGGTGGAGGTAGACTTCACACACTGATATTCTGACTCCAAAACTCCCCACTTTTGGCTGCTTCTCCATGCGAACTCTGGCTCCAGAGCCCTATTTGCAATGTGTGTAACTCTAAAGCATGATGGGGCCACAGCACAGCCAAGAATCGGGAGCTGATCACCACGCTCATGCAGGAGCATAGGGGTAGGTGCTAGGCCTGGCTCCACTTGGCAACAGTCCGTCACTCTGGGTAACATGCCTGCACCCTTCATCTGAATTTTAAAACTGAGGCTTTGACAGTGATAAGAAGGGGGGAAACATTCAAGAGATAGTGAGGAATAGACAGTCTGGCTTGATGATTTGGGGCTGGTGATGAAACCGTCTAGGATGGCTCCAGTGTCTGTCATGTCGAGGTAGAGAAAGCACAGAGAAACAGGCTTGGAAGGAAGGATAATTAACTTCTGTTTGAAGAGCTTGCAGGTATGTCCAATGACATCTTGTAAGTCACTGGCTGTGTGGCTTAGGAATTCCACCGAGAGGGTTTACATGACAAATGCAGCTCTTTTGAGTCCTTGGCCTGACGCCTGTGGGAAAGGGGGTGGCACATAGACTAAGGAATGGGCCCTTGACAGTGAGGCCTTGAAGAACATTGACTTTAAAACAAGGTAAAGAGGAGCTTGTGAAGGCAACTGAGGAGGGATGGCAAAGACAGGAGGAAACCAGGAAGAATTCTCTCAAAAGTGAAAACTGTAAGTGGGACAATCAGACCCTCTGGGCTGCGCTAGGATGTCGTCAGCACCAATGAAGTATTTTTACAAAAAAAAAAAAGGAAAAATGGAAATGAAATCTGATCGCTACTCTAGATCTAATTACCAATTCACAGGAAGTTCGGGGGTAGACTAACATGTTAAAAGACATTGTGAGAGAGGTGGGGGAGTGGCATAAACATACCTGCCTGCTTATGGAAATTCATTGAATATAGTGCCTAGGGAATACCATCTGTGTATACTTTTAATAAAGTAGTTAGAAAAACTTTGTGGTAACTACCAAAGAATAAGTTATATGAAAGTTCACTGAATTACAATACTTAATTATGATTTCTATTTTACTTTGTTTCATTTCATTCATTATATAATGTTTTATTTTGTTATAATAAAAATTAATGAGTGTTAAGTAAAAAAAAAAAAAGACACTGGTGGGGGGACGGATGTGGCTCAAATGGCTGGGCGTCCATCTCCCATATGGAGGGACCCAAGTTCGTTCCCTGGG
>JAQZBX010062615.1:0-16855 GCA_029593785.1 Cabassous unicinctus
TTTTTTTATTTTACCAGGAGGTCCCAGGGATGGAACCCAGGTCCCTCCATATGGCAGACGGATGCCCAACCATTTGAGCCACATCCGCCCCCCTCCACAAACATTGTTGATGGACTACCATGTGCTAGGCACTATGCTAGGTACTAGAGATATAAGGATGAATGGGTATTTAAGACATAGACCCTACTCCCAATGAGTTCTATGTCTAATTAGAGAGACAGACAAATACATCTATACTTCACAGTAATAAACGCCATAACAGAGGTATTTCATTTGAGTTCTGTAGTATGAATTGGTTTTCTATGCAAGGAAGAGGCAGGATACATATGATTGGGACAAAGGGAACAGAATAGGAGAAGGTTTAGAGGAACAAAAAAACTACTGCCCTTCTCTCCTTTGTGCAATCTATGACCTAAATTTAAAATGAATTTCAGCATTTTATTTTTAAATGCTATTTAAAAAAAAACCTTGAAGTTGAGGCTTATCTCATAAAAAATATTCATCTTTTTCTTAAATTGAGTGCCTGATATTACTTAACCTGTCTTCCTCGATTGTAATCATGACAGATGGAAATGCTAGGAGAATAGGGATGCATTAAGTGACAAAACCTGAAAAGTTACCTGCAAGACAAATTCCGCAAAATGAATCATATTTACCCACTGATTTATGTTAAAGAATTGGAGATCTGGTCTCTTGATGAAATTTTCATGAGAATAAACAAAATATGCAAACCATTAAAGTATCTGTCTCTATATAGCCATTACCCTATCTAGCTACTAAAACACAGATCCTAGCTAGTTAGCATATGGATTCAGTTATAGAGTGAGGCAACACTAAAATGAAAAAATTAGGAAACTTGGTTGGCTTCTAAGGTAGTTAAGTCTATTCCTCAACCTTAATTTATAGAGAGGTCACAAGAAATTTAAGGGAAAAAAAATTATAGTTCTTTGATAATTCAATAATAATGCTAAAAAGAAATCACAAAAAAACTTATAAGATAAAAACTTGTCCATGTACTTCAGTTTCTTTTTTTTATACTGAGGACTTAGAAGTAAAGACAATATTTTAAAAATGTATGTGATTCACTAATACTTTTGTTTTAAAAACAGACCTGGGTGGAGGATTGTGGGAAGGCAGCAGAGTAGGAAGCACCAGGAATCACTAAAGAAACTCTGGAGTCTAGGAGAACTGGTCCAGCATCCAGGGAGGAGCTGGAGGAAGAGGCTGGTAAGTAGTGGTACATATCAATGAATTTCACCCTACCATCCCCCATACCCTGAGCTGCGGGGAAGGCAGCAGTGGGGACTGCAGCCTGGGCTCCTGGTGCAGCTTGCTGGGATCAGGGTGGACTATAAGCACCTAGTCCTCCAAAATCTGGGAGCATGTGGTCTGATTGCTGATCACTGCTTTTGATCAGCTACTTCAACTTCAGATCACTGGGCTAGCTCTGAGGGTGACCATTGTTCCAACCTCCTCTGGCAAAAGAGGCAGAGGAGTCTTAAAGAGGTAGTGCCTTTTTTTTTTTTAATTCTCCTTTTTCCATTCCCCAATTGGGAGTAAAAATAGTTTGGAAAAGTCACAAATTGATGGCTCTAGCCCTCAGCAACAATATCACCACCAACAATAAAAATAAACCTAGCAAGTCCAGAAGAGTAGGAGTTATAACAATATAATACTCAGAATGTCTAGTCAACAAAAAATTACAAAACACATGAAGAAAAAGGAAAGTATGATCCATTCAGAGGAAAAAAAGAATTTCCCAGAAGCCATCCCTGAGGAAGCGCATGTGTTGGAGCTATTAGTCAAAGACTTTAAATCAACTTAAAGACTGTAAATTATACAGTAATTCATTATGTTCAATGAATTAAAGGAATCCACATACAAAGAGTTAAAGGAAATTAGGAAAACACTGAACAAAATAAAGAGATGGAGATTATAAAAGGAAACCAAAAAGAGAGCAGATGTAGTTCAGTGGTTGAGCACCTGCTTCCCATGTACAAGGTCCTGGGTTCAATCCCCAGCAGTATCTCCTAAAAAAAAAAAAAGAAACCAAACAGAAATTTTGGAGCTGTGAAGTACAATAATTGAAATGAAAACCTCATTAGGCAGATGGATTCCACAGCAGTTTTGAACAAGCAGAAGAAAAGATCAGCAAACTTGAAGACAAGATAACTGAAATTATCCAGTGCAAGGAGCAGAAAGAAAATAATAATAATAATAATAATAAAGAACACCATCAAGCATACCAACATTCCCATTATTAAAGTCTCAGAAGAACAGGAGAGAAAAGGGCAGGAAAAGTATTTGAAAAAATAATGGCTGAAAACTCCCCAAATCTGATGAAAGATATGAATATACACATCCAGGAAACTCAATGAACTCCAAATAGGAAACACAATAAAAGATCTACATCAAGACACATTATAGCAAAATTTTCAAAATCCAAAGACAAAAAGATTTTGAAAGCAGCAAGAAAGAAGCAACTTGTCACATACAAGGGATTTCCAATACGATTAATAGCATATTTCTCCTCAGAAACCATTGAGGTCAGAAGACAGTGGGATGACATATTTAAAGTCCTTAAAGAAAAAAAACTGTCAACCAAGAATTCTGTATCTGGCAAAAGTATCTTTCAAAAATGAAGGAAAATAAAGACATTCATAGATAAACAAACGCTGAAAGAGTTCTTTACCAAAGACCTGCCCTACAAAAAAGAAGTCCTTCAGGCTGAAATAAAAGGACACTAGACAGTAACTCAAATTTATGAGAAAAAGTAAAGAACATTGGTAAAGTTAATTACATAGGTAAATATAAAATATTGTATTATTGTACTTTTGGTTTGTAACTGCTGCCCTCTGCCAATATGACTTAATAGGCAAATGTATAAAATGAAATTTTAAATCTATGTTAATGAGCATACAATATATAAAGATGTAATATGAGACAATAACAATAAAACTGAGGAGGGAAGGAGAAATATAGGCGTACAAAGGTTGTATACTACTGAAACTAGGTTGGTATAGTCAAACTAGGTTATTTAAGATGTTAATTGTAACAAAAAAATATAGAGAAAAAGAAAGAAGAAGGGAATCAAAATGTTACACCACAAAAAAGCAATGAAATACAAAAAGAGAGCAGTAATCGAGTAATTACAATGGATTTTTAGATTTTTATATCAAAAGCACAAGCAATAAAAGAAAAAACAGATAAAATGGACTTCATCAAAATTAAACAAATTTTAAAAATATCCAAGGACATTATCAAGGAAGTGAAAACACAACCTATAGAATTGGAGAAAATATTTGGTAATCATATATCTGATAAGGGTTTAATAGTCAGAATATATAAAATACTCCTACAAATCAACAACAAAAAGACAAACCATCCAATTAAAAATGGGCAGGGGAGCAGATGTGGCTCAGTATTTGAGCACCGGCCTCCCACATACCAGGTCCTGGGCTCAATCCCTGGCCCTGGTACTGAAAAAAAAAAAAAGGCAAAGGATTTGAATAGACATTACTCCAAAGAAGATATTAAAATAGCCAATAAGTATATGAAAAGATGTAAAACATCATTAGCCATTAAAGAAATGCATTTCACATCCATTAGGATGTCCATTATTTAAAAAACTGAAACTAATAAATGTTGGTAAGGATTCGAAGAAATAGGAACCCTTGTATATTGTTGGTGTGTATGTAAAATGGTGCAGCTGCTGTGGAAGACAGTTTGGCAGTTCCTCAGTAAATTAAACAGAATTATCGTATGATCTGCTTCTCTCCACAAGGCCACCTATGAACTCTCAGGCAAATGGCTCGTCTCTATCCCAGGCCTTCTCTCCTTCCTCACCAGAACTCCAACATCAAAACTGCTTCAACTCTGTCCTTTGCCTTGCCTTTTATATTTGATTCCCGCCTCACCAAAGGGTGGGGCTCAACGCCCTGCTAACCTGGCCCAGCTAACGCCCTAATCATAACTTAATCATGCCCAGATTAGCAGACCAGTTTACAAGCATGATCCAATATCTGTTTTTGGAATTCATAATTACATCAAACTGCCAAACTGCTACACTGATATATCCATACAATGGAATATTATTCAGCCATAAAAAGCAGTGAAGTGCTGACACATGTTACAATATAGATGAACCTTGAAGACATCATATTATGTTGGGTGAAATAAACCATACAGAAAATTACAAATATTGTATGATTTCTCTTACAAGAAAAACTTAGAAGAAGCAAATTCATAGAGACAGAAAACAGAATAGTAGTTACTGGGAGTGATTCCTGAGTATGAGTTTTGGTTTGGGATGATGAAAATAATCAGAAAATAGATAACGGTGAAAGTTAAGAGTATTGTCATGTACAAAATGTCAAAGTATTGTCCACTTAAAATTGTTAAAATAATTTTTGTGTTCTGAATATTTTGCCACATTAAAAATTAATTATTTTTAAAAACATGACTAATTTGCTAAAGAAGTAGCATAGCATTCTTTACCTAAAAGCTGTTTGATGGCTTTCTGTAATTAAGAAATAGTCAGGCTCCTAAAATCTTTCACAGAAAAAAATTTTTTAAAGATAATCATAATTCTTTACTTTCTGAGTTTTCTACAATGACCATGTATACTTTTAAAAAAAAGATTTATTTTATTTCTCCCTACCCCTTTGTTGTTTTGCATTTGCTGTGTCTGTTGTGTGCTCATGTATACTTTTTTGATAGAAAAAAATAGATTTGAAAGAAAAAAAAAATGAAGGAAATAGAAGTAATAAAACATTCAACCACTTCCAAGACAGCCTGTCCCTTCCTAGAGCAGTGGGATCTTAGTAGCAAGATGTTGGCTGTGCCCTTCTAACCAGCCCACATTCTTTGGAGTCTTTTGTGGTCCCAAGCAAGCATCCTATCCTTCAGTGCCAGTCACAGCATCTACCTTCATCACAGGGGTCAGACATCTTTTTTGGTCCACTTCTGCACAGGTGTCTGGTCTCCAGAGACTTTATTTTCACAGGAGAGCTGAGGAGTTAGCTCAGCTGATAAGATAAAGGCCTGGCCTCCTGACAGTCTCATCATCACCCATCCTTCTAGCCTTATTTTTCAGATACTTTTAATTAGATAATGCCCAGATCTACCCATCTCTGTTATACCTTCCTACTCTTGCCCTACTTCACTGAAATTGAACCTCCTTCAAATCCTGATACCTGCTCAGAAAGGGTCCTTGGTTGTTAAGTGCTTGTCCTTCCCGGACTGGAGTTCACCCCTTCTATTAGGTGTTTCCTAAGTTGTGTCTTGGCCAGGCTCAGTCCCATTTGCTCCCAGGAGACCTCACTGCCAGCTGTGCAACATGGTTAGTGGCACTCACTCCTAGGCAGCTATTTTTGACAACTGGAAAGGTCTGCACATATACACATTTGTATGTATATAAATTTTGTTTCTGTGATGATATAAATTTCTCAATTAATCCTTTAAGAATCAGCTCTCTGGAGTCTTCCCTGACTTTGACAGGCAGAAGTCATTTATTTGTTCATCTAACATGTATTAATTGTCTACTCAACATTAGGTACTATGTTAGGTACCAGGGATAGGAGGATGTTTAGGCTATTAATCTTGCTTTCCAGGGGCACACACTGTAGGTAAGCAAGAACTCTAATGGGGGTAATATTAAAAGCATGTATAAAATATGCAGCACAGTGGAGAGAAGGCCATAATTTGACTTGGGTCTTCAATGATGATTAGGAACTTGCAAACTGGATGTGAGGAAAGATATTTCAGGCTGGCTGAACAACATGTGTAGAGGCACAGAAGGCAGAGACTGCTTAACCAGCTTTGATTCCCTACTTTATCTAGGATAGTACAGAGCACATGGTAGATCATCACTATTTGTTGAAAGACTGAATGAATGGCTGCTTTCCTCATCGGAGGCTTCTTCTACTTCGAAGGAATTTAAACTCCAACAATTTTTCCTCACTTCTTAAGCTTAACTCCCACAGATTCATTTTTCCAGTCCTACATTAGATCTTCACTCTACAACGGACAGACGTGTATGGGGAGTATCATTCTTTCCTGGCTGCTTGGCTCCCAGGATTTCCCTTTTCTGGTAACAACCCCTTTTTATAGGTTGGGCCCCCAGCAGCCACAGCTCTGCAGGGTTTCTCCCCACAGAGAGATGATTGATCCAGGGATAAACTATGTGACCCAGGACTTGTCAATCAGAGTCCTCAGAGGAATTAAGAGGTAGAAGGGGGAGGCTTGGCCATGATACCAGCCAGGAGAGGAAGCAGTTTGTAATAGGACAGAACAAAGCTGACTCACAGAGAAGTAGAGACAAGAGGAGTCCTAACAGTGTTCCAATGCCTGGAATCTGTTATCCCTGTGGCTCAACTGCACTGCTGTCCTTCCAGTGGTCATATCCTTCCAATATCCCAGTATCCTTCCAATAAATTCCTCCTTTCTGCCCTAGCTGGTTTGAGTTGGGTCTATGGCACTTGTAGCCAGAATACCTGAATAACAAAGGAAACAAAGGTAGGGGAGGCCAACTTACCCAGCTTCTCTGTAGCTTCCACACAGACACTAGGGTACATGCCCTCAACGTAAGTTGCTACCAGAAGATACTGATGGGTCTTCACAATGACCACGCCAGTGTTTTCCTGGATAAAGAATAATATAAAATACCATTCTCTCTTGGTCTAATCGCAGGACCAATAGTTATGCTTTAGCCACATTTTCCACCACTTCCTTTCATGTGCTTGCTTTTGGATTCACTACTCTTTTCTACTACTTTAGTTGTCTTTCCTCAAAAAGTTTCAGACTGGGAGCAGATGTAGCTCAAGTGGTTGAGCACCTGCTTCCCATGTACAAGGTCCCAGGTTTGATCCTGAGTACCTCCCAAAAACAAAACAAAAAAATCAACTCTCATTGGGGAGCAGATGTAGCCCTGTGGTTGAGCGTCTGCTTCCCATGTATGAGGTCCTGGGTTCAATCCATGATACCTCAAAAAAAAAAAAAAAAGTTTCAAACAATTTTAATAATGTGTAATTTGAAAAAGTTGCCCAGTTGATAATAATATATACCCCTATCCCAATTAGAACAACTCATGTAATGGAAACAGAATTGATTTTAGAATTAGCCCGGAACTTGAATCTCAGTACCTTCATTTTCTGCTACATAACTATGCAAGAGTTACTTAACCTTTTAAAGCCTCAATTTCCTCATCTGTAAAATGATATTTAGGTTATACTATGTATAAAATGTGCCTAACTCATATAGGGCATCTAATACATGTGAATTTTACCCACTTAATTTCTTATAGGCAACAGGGAACCAAGAGAGGTTTTAAACAGAGGACTGATAACATCAACTTTTTTTTTTTTAGAAGGATGATGTAGAGTAGGAAGAGAGACAGTTCAGGCAAGATTCAGTTGATGGATTCTGGAATGAATGCTTCTCAAAATCAGGCTATGATAGTATTTAACATATACCTTCCTGGTACTAGACTGCTGCCTCAGATATTGCCTAAAGGCAATAATGGGCTTAGTCTGTTTCATAGCTAGGATCAGGAGGGACAAAGAAAAGTGGAGTAAAATTCCTTTCTTAAGATTATTACCCAGCTATCGTAAAATCTTGAGTACTCACATTCTTAGCATAAAGAGAATGCTCATCTGCCCGGACACATTTGTAATCCTTTTCCTTAAAATATAATCCTTCTCTTCGAGCTTGCAAAGGGTTCTTGGCAAATCCATTCAGAAGTGTTCGAACATCATTGGGCATTACCTGTAGAAGTTAAATAGATGAGGGGTCTGCAAACTATGACCCACCAATCAAATTTGGCCCACTGCCTGTTTTTGTATGGTCTGTAAGCTAAGAATGTTTTTCACATTTTCAAATGGTTGAAAAAAATCAAAGAACAATATTTTGTGACATGAACATTATGAGATTAAAATTTGTGTCCACAAATAAAGTTTTATAGGAACAGAGCCATATCCATTCTTTTATGTATTGCTTACAGCTGCTTGCTTTACAGCTGCAGAACAGATTAGTTGTGGTAGATACTATATGGCCTGCAACCTAAAATATTTGCGATTTGGCTCTTTTCAGAAAAAGGTTACTTTAAGCTCTTGTGCCCAAACTTGTTTGTCTTACACTGAAGCCAGGTGATGCTACACACAGGCTCCGCTCCTGGAGTCTGATAAGAGCTGCACTGTCCACATGCTTCGTTCCCAGTAGGGTTTCTAACAGTAAGTTCTGTAAATGGCTCATGCTTTCCCGGCTCTGAAAAAGGTAAGTGTGGTTGAAGTTAACTTTTAAAAGGCATGTGAATACAAATATCCGGTAGACACCTCAGACTGTTTTAATATTAGCACGTGTACTTTGGAAAGATTAAGATTGAAAAAGTTGGTCCATCATTGTTGTTCCCCAGTACTTAAAGAAGTATAACACAGAGTGGGTTATGAAGTGAGTTTGGATAATGATAGCCTCAAAATTTTCTAGCCAGGTCAATGGCTTTCAGTCCTCCTTGTACATCAGACTAACTTGGGGATTAAAAAAATAATAAAACAAAACTTCAGAGGCCCCCACCCTCAGGGATCCATTTTCATTGGTCTGGGGTGGGACTAAAGCATCGATAATTTTTCAAAGCGCCCCCGACAACTTTAGTGTGCAGGCAGGACAGAACCACGGAGCTAAATAAACCAGACTAAATGAGACGTACTGGTCCTGAATCCTCACACTCCCTTCCCGCTGAGCAGCATGAGCGCCACCTATGGACACCGACATTGTCTACACCCCAGGGCCATTTAAACCAACGTCTTTCCGCCCAAGTCCCCGAAGTCTTCTTGGGCCGCCCTCATCAGGGCAACCTCTACCAACACTCGCCCTTCCAAGTCACGGAAGGGCGGGAACCCCTTTCCTCGCCACACCTCTCCTTATAAGGTTTGGGCCGCAGAGAGGCCCCCGCGGCAGGACTGAGCAGGGTGGGACGCGGTTAATTTCCAATCCCGGTGGCCGGGGAGATGGGCTTAAGGTATTCAGAGACGGAAAGCCACAAGGAGCGGAGCCCCCCAGCCTCTCCGGCCCCGAGCTCAGCGCTCCCTGAGGGGCTGGCATGGCGAGGGCCCGCCCCTCACCCGCCAAAGGGAGAAGCCGGGGTGGGAGGACGAAGCGCCCCGCTATTGGCTGGGGCAGCTGCCCGTCTCCGAGGAGCAGGAAGTCCAGCCCCGACGGGGCACCAGCCACCAGCTGCCCCCGAGGGTTGGCACCTTCCGGCCGCCAAGTTCCTTCTCGGCTCGTCTGGGCCGCCAGAGCGCAGTTGCGTGGGGCCCGGGGAGGGAACCGGCGAGAGTGGCCTGGACGCGCGTCCTCCGCAGGATTCCGAATCCTTCGCCCCTTAGGCGCCTCGCGGACTCCTTCTCGTCCACCGCGGAAGGGCCGCGCGGGGCCTGCGTCCCTGCGACACTGGAAGGGAACATTCTCACATTCCGAAGCGGCGGGCTCGGGCTGAGTGGGCCGCAAGCCCGGGGGCGCGCTTTCCCGCCGCAGCGGACGACTCCAGGGCCCCAGTGTGGTGGGACACAGCCGAAGGCCCTGCCAGGCCTGGGAGGGAAGCTGAGGTGCCTGTCGCGGCCTGCGGACCTCGCCCCGGGCCTGGGGCGTCACTGGCGCGCGCAGTGTCCCGCGCCCAAGGCCGTGGGGTCGAGACCGCCAGCATCTTGCAGACAGGCAGTCAGGTTGCGGGGGTGGGGTTGGGAGGCTGCTGTCGGTCTACCACCAGCGCAGACTAATGACAGCTTCGCCCTCATCCAGTCCTTGGGGTGAGCATGGGGCCGCTCAGAGCTTGAAGACTGGCATATTTTGTCTGAAAGCCCCTCCCTTCCCACCTGCAAGCCTCTCTTTTCTCTAAGCAGCCCAGCATGTACTTTATAGGCAGAAAATGCACCTATTGTGACGGCCACCAAAGTCATAATAGGCCAGGCTGAAACTCCCACACAGGATTGGAGGGAACACATCATAGGAGGCCTCAGGAAACCATTGCAGAGATGGGGCCCAGATGGGAGGGGGTTCAGTCCAAAGAGGAACCTCCCTTTCCTAAAGAAGACTGGCTCTGAGACATGGTCCCAAGCCTATAGTGAAGGCCTTTTTGGGAAAGCATGAATGGCTAATTTTCAGAATCTGTTCCAAGGCCATTCATTGGTCACAAGCATTTATTAATTAAACAGGAGAGAAAATAAGATGATTGTCAGTATTTATTACTAAATTAGCAAATTTTTAGTTTTTCTAGGGGCTCTGTTATTTGTGACCACAATGAAAAATTTAGACAATGATGAGCTGATAACTGACAAACTTCCCAAGCTCAAGAACTCAAAAGAATGGTTGGAACCACAGCCACTTTCTTTTATGGAGGTACAATAGCATGGCGTCTTGAGGTTTTTACTTGGGTAGTTTCAGTGAGAAGTGGCTTGAGCTTAAATTAGTTTTTTCTGTTTTCTATTTCTTTGATTTCTGTTCATTATTATTTCTTCTACTAACTTTGTGTTCACTTAGCTCTTCATTTTCTTCTTATATACCTTTCTTTTTCTAATGTCATTAAAGCTATACATTTCTCTAACCACTGCTTTAGTTTCCTCACCCAAATTTTGATATATTGTATTTTTTAGATTTATATTTTTCTCTAAACAGCTTTATTAAGATATGATTGATATCCAGTAAACTGCATATTAGTTTAAAATGTACAGTTTGTTAAGTTTTGATATATGTATACTTGCATGAAACCATCACAATCAAGATGATAAACTTATTCATCCCCCAAAGTTTCCTCATTGCCCTCATTGCGTCCCTTTATAATCCTTTCCTCCCTGTCCCCGCAAAGCAACCATTGATTTGTTTTCTGCCACTATAGTTTGCATTTTCTAAAATTTTATACAGATGGAATCTTAGAGTATGTATTATCTTTGTCTGGCTTTCATTCAGCATAATTTTGTGCTTCATGTTGTTGCATTTATCAATACTTCATTCCTTTTTATTGCTGAATGCTATTCCATTATATGGATACACCCCAATTTAACCATCTACATCTAGATACACATTTAGGTTGTTTCTAGTTTTTGGCAATTACAAATAAAACTGTTAAGAACATTAATGTACATGTCTTTTTATGGATGTAGACTTTCATTTCTCTTGTGTAAATATCTAGTCGTGGAGTGATTGGATCATATAGTTAATAGCTTTTTATGAAGCTGCCGAACTTTTCCAAAGTGGTTCTATCATATTACAGTTCCTGTTGTTTCAAATTATAGCCAACATTTGGTAAAGTCTTTTTAATTTGAGACATTCTTTATTGTGGTTTTAATTTGCATTTCTCTAATGACTAATGTGGAGCAACTTTTCATATGCATTTCTTTAAAAAAAATTTTTTTTTTAGAGAGTACCGGGGATTGAGCCTGGGACTTTATGTGGGAAGGAGACGCTCAACCACTGAGCTATATCTGCTCCCCATTATTTGCCTTTATTATTGAGATATAATTCACATATCATAAAATTCACCATTTTAAAGTGTACAATTCATTGGTTTTTAGTATATCCACAAGGTTGTGAAACTGTCACCACTAATTCCAGAACATTTTCATCACCCCCAAAATAAACCCTGTACTTCAACTCCTAACCCCTGGCAACCACGACTCTGCCTTCTGTGTTTTAAGAATTTGCCAGTTGTGGACATCTCATACAAATAGAACCATATAATAAATGGTCCTTTTGACTGGCTTCTTTCACTTAGCAAATAGTATTCCATTGTATGGATATGTCACGTTTACCCATTCATCAGTTGATGACTTCTGGATTATTTCCAGTTTTTGGCTATTATGAATAATGCTGATTTAAGCATTAAGGCACAAGTTTTTTGTGACTATGTGCTTTGAATTCTCTTGGGTATATACATAGGAGTAGAATTGTTGGGTCATATATATGGTAATGCTGCTTAATTTTTTGAGGTACTGCCAAACTGTTTCCCACATTGGCTACACTGTTTTACATTCTTATTAGCAATGTAAGAGGGTTCCCGATTTCTCCACATCCTCGCCAACACTTGCTATTTTCTGTCCTTAGTCATCCTAGTGGGTTTGAAGTGTTGATTTACACTTCCCTGATGGCTAATGATGAGCATCTTTTCATGTGCTTATTGACTGTATATTTTCTTTGAATAAATGTCTGTTCACGTCCTTTGCCCATTTTTAAATTAGGTTGCTTGTCTTTTTCCTGTTGAGTTTTAAGTTCTTCATATATTCTGGATATTAAACCCTTATCAGATATATGACTTCCAAATATTTTCTCCCATTCTGTAGGTTGTCTTTTCATTTTCTTGATAATGCCCTTTGATGCACAAAAATTTTTAATTTTGATAGTCTAATTTATCCTTTTTTTTTTTCCTTTGATGGAATGTGCTTTTGGTGTTACATCTAAAAATCTTGTTTTAACCCAAGGTCACAAAGATTTTCTCCTTTGTTTTCTAATAGAAGTTTTATAGTTTTAGGTTTTACCTATAAGCCAGTTTTAGTTGTTTTTTTTAATGATGTAAGGAATGAATCAAAATTCATCTTTTTTTTTTTGCATATGAATTTCTAATTGTTCCAGCACCATTTGTTGAAAAACTATCCTTTTCCCACTGAATTGCCTTTGTACTTTTGCCCAAAATCAATTGATTAGAAAGGTAAAGAGTTATTTCTCGACTTTCTATTTGTTCCATTAATTTATTTTTCAGTGTTTATGCCAATGCCATACTGTCTTGATTACTGTAGCTTTATAATAGGACTTCAAATCAGGTAGTGTAAGTCTTCCAACTTTGTTTTCATAGTTGTCTGGGCTAATCAAGGCTTTTTGCATTTCCATGTGAATTCATAATATACAAAAAATCCTGCCGGCATTTTGATTGAGATTTCATTGAATCAATCATATATCAATTTGAGGAGAATTATTGAGTCTTCCAATCCATGAACATAGTGTATTTCTCAATTTCCATAGATCTTCAATTTCTTAGCAGTATTTTGTAGTTTTCATTGTGCAGTTTAGGATTTTTGTCAGCTTTATCCCTAAATAGTTTGTATTTTTTGGTGCTCTTTTAAATAATATTGTTTTTTTTTAATTCCAATTTCTGATGTTTCTTGTTGGTATATAAATGTGCAGGTGATTTTTATGTTGATCTTGTATTTTTAATCTTATAAATCTTATTAGTGTTTTTGAATATTTCATAGGATTTTCTACATAGATGTTCATGTTATCTGCAACTAAAGGTAGTTTGACTTTTTCATTTCCAATCTGGATGTTTTTTATTTCTTTTTGCTGCCTTGGTGTACTCCCTAGAACCTTCAGTATAATGTTGAATAGAAGTGGCGCAAACAGACATCCTTGTGTTGTTCCTGATCTTAGGGGAAAAGCAGATAGTCTTTTACTATTAAGTGTGATGTTAGCTGCAGTTTTTTTTGTGATACCATTTATCAGGTTGAGGAAGTTCCCTTCAATTGCTAGTTTGCAAAGAGTTTTTTTTTTTTTTTAGGAATAGATCTTCTGTTTTCTCAGATGCTTTTCTACAACTACTGGGAAGACCATATGGGTGTACTTTTTTTATTTTGTTGATTTGGTGAATTACATTCGATGGGCTTTCTAGTGTTAAAACCAGCCTTGTATTCCTCATTTCTGGGACAAACTCCATTTGATCATGATATATTATTGTTTTTATTCAAATTGCCAAAATTTGTTTAGAATTCTTACATGTATGATCATAAAAGATAATGATCTAAAGTTTTAGTATTGGGTTAATGCTGGTCTCATAGAGTAAGTTGGAAAGTAGTCCCTCCTTTTCAAATTTCCAGGAGAGATTGGGTAGAATTTATAATATTTCTTTTGTAAGTTTTTAATAGAACTCATCATTGAAGCTGCCTGGCCCTGCAGTTTCCGTTGTGGGAAGATTTTTAATAAAAAATCAACTTACTGATAGATCTAGTGCTATTCAGTTTATCTTTTTTAATGGTCTTTGTTATTTGAGGTTTTCAGGGAATTTATTAATTTCATCCAGATGCTCACATTTAATGACATGAAGTTGTTAACAATATTTTCTTATTACCAGTTAATATCTGTAGCATCTGTAGTGATGCCAGCTCTCTCATTTCTGATATTGGTAATTTTTGTCTTCTCTCTTTTTTTTCTCCCTGATCAGTGTGGCTAGAGGTTTATCAATTTTATTGATCTTCCCAAAGAATGAAGTTTTTCATTGTTGTTTTTTTCATTTTCTATTTCATGAGTTTATTACTTTCTTTCTTCTGCTTATTTTAGGTCTAATTTGTTTTTCCTTTTCTTTTTTCTTAAGCTAGCAGTTTAGGTCATTTATTTGAGACCTTGCTTCTTTTCTAACATGGTTGTTTAGTATTATGAATTTCCCTCTTAGTGCTTTCGTGCTTTCATGGCATCCCACATATTTTGATTTGTTGTTTTTCATTTTCATTCAATTCTAAACACTTCCTAAAATTCTGTTTATTTCTTCTTTGACCGATTAGTTATTTAGAAGTGTATTATTTAGTTTACAGATATTTGGGGGTATTCCAGGTATTTTTTTCTTTTTGATTTCTAATTAAATTCCATTTTGTTTAAGGAACAAACTTTATTGACTTGATGGGGAGTGAATGTGGCTCAAGCAGTTGAGTGCCTGCTTCCCACGTGGGAGGTTCCGGGTTCGGTTCCTGGTGCCTCCTAAAAAAACAACAAAAACAAACAACAAGCAAAACAAACAAAAAAACCAACTCAGAGTTGCTTATGTGGCTTAGTGGTTGAGTGCCGGCTTCCCACATACAAGGTTCAATCCCCAGTCCTGGTACCTCAAAAAATAAACAAACAAACAAACAAACAAAAAAAAACTATTGACTTAAATTCTTTAAAGTTTTGTGACCCAGAATGTGATATATCTTGGTAAGTGTCCCAAGTTCACTTGAAAAGAATGTATATTCTGCTGTTGTTGGTTGGACTGTTCTAAAAATGTCCATTAGGTTAAATTGGTTGATAGTGTTGTTTAAGTCTTCTATATACTTACTGGCTTTCTTTGTATTTATAATTATTGAGGGAGAAGTGTTGAAACCACCAATTATAATTGTGGATTTGTCAGTTTCTTGTACATTTATCAGGTTTTTTTGCTTTATGCATTTTGAAGCATTGTCATTAAGTACATAAATGTTCAGAATTATGTACTTTTGATGAATTGATCTCTTTATCATTATGAAATGACCTTCTTTATCCTGGAAATGATATTGCTTATGTTGAAATTTACTTTATCTTGTACTAATATAGACAAGTTTCTTTTGATTATTTTAAGCATGATATATCTTTTACCATACTTTTACTATTTAAACCTATTTGTATCTTTATATTTAAAGTAGGTTTCTTGTAAGCAGCATATAGTTAGGCTTTGCTTTTTAATCTAGTCTGAAAAATCTCTGTCTTTTAATTGGGGTTAGTTAGGCCATTATATTTAATGTGAATATTGGTATGGTTGGGTTTATCCATTCTGCCAGTCTGTGTCTGTTGATTGGGGAGTTCAGTCTACTAACATTTCACGTTATTAATGTAAAGACATACTCACTTCATTACTGTGGGGATGCACAAGTCCAAATTCCTTTGGCTTTCTGTTGTCATATCTTACTATTGTCTGTCTTTTTACCCTTTAAGTTACCCTTATGAATAATCTTCATTTCTACATTCTTCTCCAAGCCTCTCTCTCCTGTCTTTTTCCCTTTACGCTGCAGCACTTCCTTTAGTTTTCTCTTAAAAATCTTGCCTCTTGGGGACATACTTGCTCAGTTTTTGTTTATCTGTGAAGACTTTGAACTCACCCTCATTTTTGAAGGACAGTTTTGCCAGATAAAGAATTCTTGGCTGGCAGTTTTTCTCTTTTGGTACCTTTAATATATCTTACCACTGCCTTCTTGCCTCCATGGTTTCTTATGAGAAATCGGCACTTAGTCTTTTTGAGCATACCTTGTATGTGATGAATTGCTTTTCTCTTGCTGCTTTTGGAATTCTCTCTTTATCTCTGGCATTTGACATTCTGAATAGTAGATGTCTCAGAGTAGGTCTTTTCAGATTTATTCTATTTGGAGTGTGTATTAGGGTTCTCTAGGGAAACAGAATTGACGGGAGATATCTGTAAATAGTATGAGATTTTATAAAATTCTCTCACGTGATTGTGGGGATGCAGAAGTCCAAATTCTGCAGGCAGCTGCAAACCAGGGCCTCCAATGAAGGGCCTTGATGAGTTCCCAGGAGACGTTGGCTGTCCGAAGTAGAGATGGGGATTCTCTCTGGATGCTGAAATCACTTCCCCTTTTAAGACATTCAACTGATTGGTTAAAACGTCACTCATTGCTGACGGCAATCTCCTTGGTTGATTGTAGATGTAATCTACAATGATTAAAGTCCATAAATGTCCTTGTATTACAATTAGCCCAGTGCTTGATTGACTAAACAAACGGGGCACAATTACCTGGCCGAGTTGACACATTAGCCTAACCATCACAGGGTGCGTTGTCCTTCTTGGATATTGATATTTATGTCTTTCATAAGGGTGGGGAAATTTTTGGCCATTATTTCCTCAAATATTCTTTCTGTCCCTTTTCCATTCTCTTCTCCTTCTGGGACACCCATAACTTGTTATGTTTGTGTGTTTCATGCTGTCATTCAATTCCCTGAGACCCTGTTCCATTTTTTCTATTCTTTTCTCTTTCTGTTCTTCTTTCTTTTCAAGGTCAGATGCTCTGTCTTCCAGTTCACTTATTCATTCCTCAGCCAGTTCAAATCTGCTGTTTTATGCCTCTAATTTTTTTTTTTTTTT
>JAQZBX010062616.1:0-16857 GCA_029593785.1 Cabassous unicinctus
TTTCAGTCAGTCCCTGAGGAGATGACTTCAGTGGTCATTGAAGAGTATTTGGGAAGGACAGATGACCCTATCAAAAAGAAAGACCTGTTCCTGGACTTGCTTGGAGATAAAGTATTTTGTGTCCCATCTGTGATTACGGCCCGTCACCACAGAGGTGAGTCTGGAGGTTGGACAGGAGGGGACACAGACCCCACCAGCTTCTGTGCCTGTCTTGCCCATGCCCAACCCCCAGCATAGAAAGATGTGTGGAAACTGCCAAAAGTCTGACCTCAAGGGCTGATTCCATAAGGCCTGGGCTGGGGCACTGTCATATTTGCATTTCTGGCTGAACCAGACTCTGAGGAAAGGATCCGAGTACTTTATTTAGGAGGTGATCCCAGAAAATATGAACAGGAGCATGGGAACAGACACAGGAAAGGGAAGGAAGACAATCAGTGATGCATCATGGAGCGATTATCCACTGTGGGCAACTGGAGCTGGGGAGCCCTGGGAAACCAGCAGAATGCACATCTCACCGTTATCCCATCTGTGCGACAAGGGAGTTGGGGTACTTACCCACCCACTTCCCTTAATTGCTGGTGGAAATCCATTCCCAAGAGGTTGCTAATTCCCTGGCACTTCTGACCTGCCGCTCACGTGGACAGAGTAGTCTCCGGTGGCCAAGAAAAGCCCTCAGGCAAAGAGCGACAGATGCTGGAGGGGGGATTCAGGCTGGCGTGCCTAGAGAGAGGGGAGGCACGGACAGCATCTGCTGCAGGTGCCTTGAAGCATTGGTGGTATGTGGGTGGGCCTAGAGGGCAAATATTGGAAGATATGTCTTGGAAGGTTTCCAAGGGCATGGTCAGCTATAAATTAGTTTGTTAATCACTGGAGCTGCGGGAAGAGTGGGAGCCAAGCATAGGATCACAAGGGTTGTCAGGGACCAAGACAGCCGAAGGGAATGGGAGGGTGGGGCGGTTTAGAAATGTCAATAACTGTGGCAAGTTTTTTGCACCCCAGTGTGTGCTGATGTGAGCAAGTCTGGGGGCCAGGGCAGGGTCTAGCAAGGGGCCTTCTGAGGAGCCACAGCTGTGTGGGCGGGGTTGAGGTTGAAGATGGGCATGGTCACTCAGAGAGGAGGTGTCCCCTTCTGGGGGCCATTTTGAGGGCCTTTTGAGGCCCTGGTTATCTTGTTCACCTGAGTCTGCAGGCCTGTAAACATGCTGCAAGGGTCTTTTAATTCAGGACTTTATAAATATGATACAAGCTACCTACAGCTCTGAGCAGCTCCAGCAAGCACACCTTGGAGCAATGGTGTACAGGTGCTAATGACCACTTCCTCCTCTCTGGGGCCCTTGAGCCAGGGGCTGCCTGGGTCAAATCTATTCTTTCCTAAATTTGGTTTTGCCTCCTGCTATGGGTCTAATCTTTGGTGCCCCTTTCTACATCTTCTGCTGGTCTGGCCATACCAGGATATTCTGTGACGTTGAGTTCAGGTGCTTTTTGCCAAGACTACAAAGATTTTATCAAATTTTTCTTTCATTCCTGTATTTGTTTCACTCTCTTTTGACAAAAAGAACTCTTCTGAGTATAGAATTAGTATGTTACAATTGTATAATGTTTTGACAATATGGAAACTCATAAAGAAGAAATGAGTTATCACTCCTTTACCCAGAGGTATCTGCTGTAAATTTGTGGTATATTTTCTTCTAATAGGTTTTCCATGTGTTACATATAATTAAAAATCAATTTCATATTATAGTTTCTGTTCATATAACACTATGTTGTGGGCATTTCCTCAAATTCCTTCAAAATCCATCAAAAACATATATTTCATTGACTGCAGATTATCCCATATAATGGATGTGTTATCATTTACGTAACATTCCTGTCCTATTGGAGGTTTAGGTTAGTTGCTCAGATTTTCATGCTACAAACAATATTTTGCACAGCCTTATGTGCATAAGTGTTTAACCATGTGTCTCTAATAATTTTCTTCGTATTGGTTTTTTGAAGTGAAATTACTAGACTGGACTCCAGGAGCATTTTGAAGTTCTTGAGACATATTGCAAAAATTGCTTTCCATTGTATAAGAGCATGGATTTCTTAACTCTTATTCCAACTTGGGTTACTGAAATGAAACAAATAAAAACAATGCTGCCAATTTCATAAGCTCTGCAAAGAGGAACATTACTGTGTTTTAATTCACATATCTTTGATTACTAGCTTTCCCCTTGTCTCCCCTTCTCTTCCTAATTGCCATTACCCAAATCTGTGCCCTCCTTTTCTTTGAAGACTTGTGTCGTGGTTGTAGGAATTTTATAAATCTCAGTGGTTTTAAGCAGACACTTGATAAAATTAAAAAAAAAAAAGAATTTCTTTTGGGCAAGATTTTGCCTAAAATAAATTCTCTCATTCATAAATGGCATTTCCTGTATGGTTTGGTTCTTAGTTCCTTTCTAACATTTTTGAGGAGCCAAGGCAAGGTTAAACCACCTCCTTTGAGCAAGATCTGTTTGACCTTGAAACACCTGTTTACCAAGTGGATTAGAGAGCCACATAAGGAGTGCTTGTTCTAAACAACCAGTCTGATTAAACCCAGGCTTCTGTGGTAGGGGAAAGGGGACAATTAAATCAACCTGCTGCATCTCATGCTGGGAGACATATATTGTTCAGTCATTTTGTGGATGGATACTTATCAATGTGGAGAGGTTATTACAGTGTGTCACAAAATAACATGAACAATGTTATCCCAATTTTATGCCCATAAAAGGGACCTGTGCTAAAATAACAGAGGCTTTCTCTGAGTAGTAGGATTATAGGTTATCTTTCCATTCATCTTTTTTTCCCCTGTATTTTTCAAATTTCTAACTCATGGGAGGAGAAAGTTCTAAAATGTCCCCATCGACCTGAACTGGGGCCCGATAGCTCATTCCTCCGTGGGGTTCCCAGGCCGGGTGGCCCAGGGGTTAGCCCCACTGTAGCAGGGATTGGCAGCTCCGATGACCCAATCAGCAGGAAACCAACATCTATTCTGGGGCCTTGGACTGAGCTTCGGTGGTGAGAGAGGTAGCATGGGAGAGGAAGAGAGAGCCAAGGATCTGTTTGCCCTTCCATGGTTCCTTCTCTTTTCTGCTACCACCTTAACAGTCCCTGGGCCAAGAAGGAAGCAAGATAAGTGAAGTGGCAGAGAAATATGAAACCCTGAGTTTGTGGTTTCTTGAGACACAGAAACAGACTGTTCCCTCCTTGCATATGTTTGTATTTAAATACCCTCACTTTCAGACAAGCAACTCACTCTTCTCAGAATGGATGAGAAAAATACAGGAGATGTCCCAAATTAGGCAGAATAGAAGACACCAAGAAGGCTATAGATATTCTCCAAAGGAATGAAACTAGTCTGTAATCAATGAAGTAGAGTAGGGTAAACGGGATGTATATAGTTTATTATGCGTGTATGAAGGCATCCTAGGCAATGGGGTTTAGATGCGTTGACCTAATGCCCCTATAATGATAGTCATTTTGAATGGATTGACTCTGAGCCTTCAACATCTGTCCATCCTTCCATTCATTCAATACTCATTCATTCATTAATTCATTCAACAAATACCTGGCTCAATTCCACGTCAATCAGCTGTGCCCTAACCGAGTCACTGAGCTTTCCTGAAACTCCATTTCCCTGCTTTGCTGATAACCAGAGGCCTCCCACAGATCCACACAGAGTTCTTAGCACAGACAAATAGCTGTTATTAATGTTGTCATTGTGTATTCAGTGACGGGGGGAAGGGGCTATTCCCTGAGTGCTCAGCACCGCTCCCCACTCCCCACCTTGACTTTGATGTCATCTAGGTGTGCCTGGTAAAATTCACTGTACATGAATCCATGTCTTCTCAGATGCTGGAGCCCCCACCTACATGTATGAGTTTCAGTATCACCCAAGCTCCTCATCAGGCCTGAAACCCAAGACGGTGATTGGTGACCACGGTGATGAACTCTTCTCCGTCTTCGGGGTCCCGGTTGTAAAAGGTGATGGTTCTTTGCTAGTTATGAGCTTGGAGTTAGGAGATCTGGGTTCAGGTCTCAGTTTGGTGGCCTTGAGCAAATTTCTCCTTCTCGCCGGCCCTTAGTTTCCTGAATTCACCAAAACAGGGTTCAATGCCATTGGGCTGTTTCCAGCCTTTCTCCTGCTCTAACATGCATAAGAATGATTCTCTCAGAATCCGGGCTCTGTGTACCCATTCAGGCATCCATGACAGGTGGTGGGTCACCTGCAGGGCCCTGGTCCAGGACTAGGAGCATATCAGGATGTGAGTGGGAATTAGGTTAGGGTGGGTGTTAACCTTGAATCAGGTCTTATGTGTGTCTTCTTACCTGACTACCTACTACCTACCTACCTACCTAAAAATCACATCTTTTAAATGTGTGTCTATCTGTCAGTCTACCTGTCTATTATCTATATCTATCTACCCACCTACCTAAAACTCATATCTTTTAAATATTAATATATGTAATAATACAACATTTTAAAGAAACTCTTTCACAAATATCTTCAATACCTTATATATTAGCAGTTACAGATGACTGATGACCTCACATACCAGCCTCTGGGCATCTCCTGGCTGGGTAACTCCTTAGGACCATTTCAGCTCTGTTTTCTCAGACTCCTTGAAAATGTGGGTGGATGAAGGAGATTGAGAAAGGACCCGAGAGAGCACTCCTGGGAGGTAGGGTTGCTGGGGTGTGACATTTTGATCCTGAAGGGCAGGGAAGGAGCATGTGGGCACAAAAGGCAAATGCAGATAGCTTCTGGAACAACTGCGGGCCCATCCCTGAGTCCTAGATCAGCACTTCTCAAGTTTAAAATGCACACAAATTACCCAGGATCTTGTTAAAATGCAGATTTTGATCCAGTAGATCTGGAGTAAGGGCTAGGAGTCTGCATTTCTAACAAGCTCCTGAGTAGTGCTGAGGCTGCTGGCCCATGAACCATACTTTGAGTAGCCAAGGCTTTTTCTTCCTTCTTCCCAGCAGAGGGTACCTCAGAAGAGGAGATCAAACTCAGCAAGATGATGATGAAGTTCTGGGCTAACTTCGCTCGGAATGGGTGAGGCTGGTGGCAAGGGAGGAACAGGTTTGGGGAGGGGGCATATCTCCTGGAAGGGAGAAGCTTCTAAAATTTGAGTGGTCAAGCTCTTGATGCTGTAGCCTTAGTGCTCTGACAGTGGGAGCTCTCTAAAAATGGGCAAGCTGCCCCAAGAGATGGTGAGCTCCTTGTCCCTGGAGGTATGTAAGCCTCTTTTTAGAGATAAAGCCAGGGGATCCCTGCAAATCTCAGAGGGTGGCTTTGGATCATACAGTACCTTTATAAAATTTCTATTTGATTCTGTTCCCAGGAACCCCAATGGTGAGGGGCTGCCCCACTGGCCGACATATGACCAGAAGGAAAGTTACCTACAGATTGGTGTCACCACCAAGGCAGCCCAGAAGCTGAAAGACAAGGAAGTGGTTTTCTGGACCAAGCTTCTGGCCAAGGAGGTAGCAAAGAAGCCACCACACACAGAACACATTGACCTGTAATGGGAGGTCAGCCAGCCTCTGGGGCCCAGAGAGCCAAGACAAGGCTTGGCATTCCTGGGCCAAAGAGGCATGTTCTCATGGAGGCTGCAGAATTGTCTGATAGGGATGGGCAGAAGCCAGGATGGAGGAATTTTTGTACTCATGGCCTCAATTTTGGGAATAAATGTTCTTTTGGAGACCATGTCAGTGCCTGTGTTTGGGCTGGAGATTAACCCATCCTCCTCAGAGAGAGGGCACCATCAGCAGGAGGGTGACTCTGCTGGGCCTCTGGACAAGCAGAGTCTAGCAGGCTGGATCTGGGATCTGTTGAGGGGGTCTTTAGTTCAGCTTCATTTCTCTGGGTCCTCAACAACTTCCAACAGCAGGATTTGGGATGGCCAGAGGAGAGCTACCTGTGGCCATGGAGGTGACACAGGCTTGGAGTATGCCTGGAGCAGGGTGTGAGGTGTTGCCATGGTGACCCAGTGACTCTGTTGCCTGGCCCTATCTGGTTCCTCCACGGGTCTGTGATATCTTCCTCAACAAGCAGTATCCTCCCGGCTCCTCCCTGAGGCTATCTCCTTCAGCAACTAGTCTGAGTCTCCTCTATAGCCTGGACCACTTTTCAGGCAATGAGCATCTTGGAGAAAGTCCCTAAAGTGTCATTCTAAAACTTTCCTTCAGAATCACAGGGGTGACTTTTGGCTCCTGCTGAGATGGAGAAAGCTGTAAAGGAGTCTCTCCCAGCCTAACCACAAGAAAAAGCTGGATGATCCTCAAAACCATAACTTTTCCTTAACCCATCAAAGAGCTGAGGTTGCAAGGCAAATGACTAGTCTAAAACCTAAGGAAAGGCAGGCACTTTGGGGGAGAGATGGGATATGAACATGGAGGACACGGGAGAATACAGGAGGAAGATGGGCTGCCATGCAAGTGAGTAAGCAGAAGCAATCTAAATGTCTAGACAGTGTGCTAAAGGCTTCGTGCAGGCTGGTTTGAGCATCTGACATCTCTGGGAGCTGCAGACTCAAGGGGAATTTAAACCCATGCAGACTCTTCTCCATGGATTCTGTCAGGTGCTCATGAGAGAGACTGGGGGCGGGTAGTGAGAACAGAAAAAGCCTCCCTCAGTGGTGCGGGCTGGAAGGAGATGAGCAGCTGCTCTTGTGATAAAGGCATGAAGCCTGCCCAGAACCTCCTCCTTGAAGGAACAGAATCCTCAGGTCATTGGGGAAAGCTCAGCAAACCCTGTGTCTCTCGAGACACAGGTGAAGACTTAGACTAGGGAAAGGAAGAGGAGCGGGAAGCTGTCCTAAGTCCAGATTATCAGAGGTGTTTTAGTTCTGCGGAGGGGCAGGCTGATGGAAAAAACACCATCTCCAAGACCCAGGAGCACAGGGCCTACCTAAGGTTGAGGCTGGACTGAAAAAGAGAAACATTTCCTCACTCCCCACTGCCGCCACTAAGTTAGAAAAATCGCGTAACAAGCAACAGAAGTGCACCACTAGGGAAAGAAAAGTGTGGAGAGAGAACCTCTCTAGGTGCCCAGGGTAGGCCTAAAGCCGAGGATGGAGCAGGGACATTGAGGAAAAACCCTCCAGCAAATGGGCTCTCATCCTAAGCACAAAGTAACACTAGAAGAATTTGAAGCAGATGGTTCACTGAAGATAACCATAGCAACAATACATCCAAGCCCAACTTAACTCCTGGCTAGAATGTCTGAATCTCCACCCCACTCCCACACATCATCAGCCTAGTGGAAGAAGAAGCATGTCTATTTCTAATCATATATACCATTTACTTCAGTCTTTACTGTCCTATACATGATGTACAGCATTCAATTCAAAATTACACACACACATGTGCAAGAAAACAACCCACAAACAAGAAGCAAAGCTACCAAGAGAATCAAATTCAGAGATGGCCCAGATGTTGGAACTAACAGATGGGGAATTTAAAATAACTATGGTTGATATACTAAAGACTAGTGGAAAAGGTGCAAGAATGGGGGGAATTTCAACAGAGATATGAAACTATAAGAAATAACCAAATGGGAATACTAGGAAAAAATAGTTAACGGATGAAGAATGCCTTTAGTAGATTTGACTACTATGATAGAATTAGTGGACTTAAATTACCCAAAAAGAGACAAAAGAGTGGGAAAAAACATAACAGAGGATCCAATATTGTGTGACAATATCAAGAAGCCTAACATATATGTAAGTGGAATCCCAGAATGAGAAGAGAGAGAGCAAGTTAAAAAAAAAATTTTTTTTGAAGATAAAATAGTTGAGAATTTCCCTAAAATAATGAAAGGCATCAAAACATAGATCCAGGGAAGTGGGTGTGGCTCAAGCAATTGGGCTCCCATCTACCATATGGGAGGTCCAGGGTTCGATTCCTGGGGCCTCCTGGTGAAAGGCAAGCTGGCCCACTCAGAGAGCTGGCACAGCAAGATGATGCAACAAAAGAGACACAGAAGAGAGACAGTAAGAGATGCAGCAGAACCGGGAGCTGAGATGGCGCAAGAGATTGAGCATCTCTCTTTCACTCTGGAAGTTCCCAGGATCGTTTCCCAGTGCTGCCTAAAGAGAAGAAAAGCAGACACAGAAGAACACACAGCAAATGGACACACAGAGAGCAGACAGTGGGGGGGGGGGGGATAAATAAATAAATAAATCTTTAAAAACATAGATTCAAGAAGCTCAGAGAACCTCAAACAGGATTGAACAACAACTGCAACATACACATCTAGACACATAAAGAGAAAGTCTTGAAGGCAGCCGGATTAAAACAGGCATCTTACATAAAGAAGAACAAAGGAAAGAATTACAACAGACTTCTCATTGGAAGCTGTGCAAGCCAGGAAGCAATGGCATGGTATCTTTAAAGTGCTGAAAGTAAAAAAAAAAAAAAAAAAAAAAAAAAAAAATTCAGCCCAGAATTCTATATCGAGATAAAATATTTTTCAAAAGTAAAGGAGAAATAAAGATGTTTTCAGAGGAACAGAAAATTTATTATTAGCAGACATGTGCTACAAGAAAAAAGTTCATGCAGAAGTTTTTATAAGACAAAAACATGGATTTAGCCCACAGAAGCTTTGAACAACCAGCAAGAATTGGCAGAAACATTTTTCTAAAAGCTCCAGAAAATGGTTAAAGGCCTTTAGTTACAGAACAAGAGCTGAGTTAAGAAAAAAGCAACTTAAACATAGTAGTATCTCCTTGTGCCCTCTTGGTCCCTCCCCGGTCCCCTTACTGGCTCAGAACAGAGCCAGCCCAGACTTCCAGTGTGGGTCCCTTCTGGTTCCAGAGGGGACAGAGTAAGCCTCCTGCACATACTGGGAGCATGTGTATCTGGCCCGGTCTGTCTGGTGATGGTCTGGGGGACTAATTGTTCCAGAACTTGCCCTGCAGGTAGAAGGCAGCTCAGAGAGCTCCCCTACAGAAGACTATAGGAGGGTAGTCAAGTCATAGTGCCTGGGGCAAGGGATTGTTGGTTGTAGGACATACAGTGAAGTGCCTGGGACCATGAGGAAATTGTTTCCTAGGAAGAAGGGGCATTCAGAACTGTGTAAATGGGAGAATTTCTAGAGCCACACACAGGCATACTCAAGACAAGATGCATGTGCAGAAGAGCTCTGGAGGCCCCTACACTTTGGTGTGGAGCTATTCTCCAAATTCATTGTATGGATAAGCTCTTAAGGAGAGCCCAGGTCAATCAACAAAGACTGGGAAAGGTGTATGGTTTTTTTTGTTTTGTTTTGTTTTTTTTGGTTAGCTCCTGGTGTACCAGGAAAGCTCTGTTATAACACTAGCTGGATACAAGCTTAAGAAACATCCTTCTTCTCTTCTCTCCAGTCCAAGAAAGCTACAGCTTGGTAATTAAATCTTGCTACCATATATTTCATTCTCCCAATTTATTTTAGGACTCAGATATGCCCTAAAATTGCCAAGAAATGACTCTGATTTCCTGTGTTCTGCGCTAGCAGGAGGTGGTTCCTAAGGTAGTAATTCAGGAATGCCCTGGATAACTGATTGGGGAGGACCCAGGGATACAATGAAATGTGGGTGAAGGAGGCAAAACTTCCTGGTTAATATTTCCAAATAGTACCCACCACACCTAGACTGAAGACAGGCCTCCAAATCTTTAGAGCGTCACAAGACCAGGTGGTGATTGTGGATAATTTCCATCCCAGAAAATCCTTTGTCCTCCAGAGCTGCAGAAGGCAGTCCCTGGTTTTACCATAATTGTGGAATCCCCCCGCCTGGTGGGGGTGCTGCTCCTAGGTGAAACTCAGGCTGAGGCCCCTGAGACCTGTCAGCTCTTGGTGCCAGGAAAGAGCCCCCTTCCCTCGCCCAGTGCAGTCTCCTTCCATTACTGGGGAGGGGTACATGAGTAGGGGAGAATAGGGGTACCCCTTTGTGAATGATGAAACCCGTTCACAGTCAATGTCTCCTTTTGATCTTCCAACAACCCTGGAGCAGGTGATTTTTATTAGGCTGAGGTTCAGAGACAGGAAGGCCCTGCCCACGTTTACATAGCTGGTGTGACCAAGCAGAAACAGATCTCTGTTTTCCCATCCTGGTGGCCACCAGCTCATTTGAGTTCATCTGTCCATAAGTTAGCTGGTGACCAGAGGCTTTCCTGTTAGACTGTGGGCTCCTCTGGGGCAGGATCAAGGTCGCACTCAGTTTTGTGGTCTTCCAGCCAGTGCTTGGCCATCAGGCTAGGTGGATGGACTGATAGACAGAGAGATCTTTACAAGGTAAAAGTGGACATCAGCCTTCAATGATCTGCTCATTATACCTTTCAACCCTGTAATAATATAATTACATAATAATTATATATTTATATATATAGAAATATAACCATAGCAGTATCTAAAAGTTATTAAGTATTTATTGTTCCTATGTACTTTTCATACATATTAATTTGAGTAACCTCACAGCAACCTTATGAGGTAAATACTTGGAATTAATCTCATGAAGGTTAACACGAGGCCTGGGGATACTCAACTGATGAGTGACAGACAAAATAAAAATGCAGGACTCCTTGTTAAAAAATTATTAAGGATTTCCAGATAAGGAGAGCAGAGCATTAAACCAGCGTGGGGCCCTTCTGAGAGGATCGGGCCCTTTGGGACTGCACAGGCCACACACTGTGAAGCTGACCCTGGTGACAGAGCTGGGACGTGAACTTCAGAGCCCGAGTCCTTACATGCAAAGCAATCCTGCCTTCTTTCCTATGGAATTGTTTAAAAATCTTTTAGCTGGGCCTGGGATGAGCTCCAGCTTCAGGCCAGTCAAGGCAGCCATCCTGGTTGATGATTCTCTGCTGCCCCCCTGTGGGTGGTGCTCACATAGCAACACCCGCTTCAGGCTTCCGGAGCCACAACCTGAGCCCAGGCTGCTACTGATGTCCCCACCTAGTGGTGACGATGTCTCTGTTGCCATGTTCAGGGACAGCACTCAGACTGGTCTCTTGGCGCTTTCAGCCTCTAGAATCCTAACCGTGCAGAAGCTGCTTGGGCAGGAGGTTCTTAAAACTTCCTCCTAATTCACCCTGAGCTGAAATACCTCCTGACCCAGGGTGGCCTTCCCAGCCTCCAAGGTAGAACTAACCGAGGTTCTGGCACTTCAGAGGTGCTCAGGGAAGCTTCACTCACGTGGCATCTCTCTGCAAAGGGTCTCTCCTTGGCTTCTCACGTGGGCGGGTCTAATAGACTCCTCACTTGTCTCCTTGCCACTATCCTCCACCCTCAAGGGCCAGGGTGATCCATCTGAATGGGCACAGTGGTTTTCACCTCTCTATATCCATGCCTTTTGTCCTGTGATTTTGCAGGTCCACTTACTCAGAGTTCGGGCTGGCTGCCGTCATGACTTGCTTTGACAGTAAAACATGGCAGAAGTGAAGGTGGACAAGTTCTCAAACCAGGCCATTTGCTCTCTTGGACCCACTGCCATGCAAATAAACCCAAGCTCACCTGCTGGAGATGAGAAACTACAAGGTGAGGAGCCATTTGGGTCAGGTTATTCAAGACCAGCCAGCCCCCAGGTGACTGCAGATGCATGCGTGAGGTCAGCAGAGACCAGCTGAGCCTGGTTCAGATCAGTAGAACTTCCTAGGTGGCCCACAGATTCATGATCTGAATATATGATCTGAAATAATTGTTTTATGTTTGGGCATGGTTTCTTACACAGCAATTGCTTACTGGTACACCATCTAACACCCAAGTATGATCACTTTAATTTGCCAATCTAAAACTCTTCGATGGTTCCCTATTGCTTTCTGGAAAAAGTTCCACCTTCTTATCCCAGCATAAGGGCTCCCTCACTTTCTCTGTTTTACTCCACTTAGACCCTCCAAATTTCTGAAGACCCGTGTACTCTCTGTACTGCTTCATGCCTTTTTTTGTCATTTATGCTAGCCTCAAGACCTGGAATTTCCTTCAAGACTCAGTTCAAGTGGCATCTGTTTAGGGGAGCCCTCTCTGATCTCCCTTGGTGGGTTCACTCTCTGATTTCCTTGCAAGGTTGTGAGATGGGCCTTGTCTCAGTCACCTCTGTAAACTCACCCATCTACATATTATGTCAAATACTCATCTAGGCCTTTGGGATATAGCTATAATTAACTCAGGATTGCTGCCTCCTATCCCAAAATTTGCTGGCCCCCTGAAAGTTCATTTCAATAAATTGTATAAATGCAATGACAGGGTACATTAGGAAAGCCTTTTGTTTTAAAGGTGACACCTGGGAGACAGATTGAAGTTAGCCAGTATCAGAGAGACAAGAAAAAGCCGAATGGTGAGACACAGGGGAAAAGCACTTGCTTGGGAAGCTGCAGAAAGTGCAGCGTAATTACACTACAATTGGAGGAGAGAGACAGAGTGCAATGAGGAGATGAAGGCTGGGGGCTTAGATTTACCTGGAAGGCAAAGCCACTAGTGTGCTTTAAATGAGCATGCAGTAGGTGTCAATAAATGCTTCTTTATCATCACACCATCTGTCTCCCCCTTCAGACTATGAGTTCCTTGAGGAAGGGTTATTCATTCTTGTTATTCTCTTGTTCCTTCCCAGTATATAGAAGGACTGGGTATGATATGATCAACGAATGAGTAAATAAATGAATCCCTCTAAAATACAATTTAAAAAATGAATGGGCCTTTTCATTCAGAAAGGGACCACTTTTCTCTCCTCTGGCTCTGGGAGGAGTTAAGCGTTCAAATATGCTCTGAGAAGGACCCAGAGAAAAAAGGCCCCCAGTCCTCTCCTCTTCCCTCAGCCCCTGCAGCAGGAGTGTTGGTGCCAGGTGGCCACAGAGCCCACTTTACCTTTCAATCGGCTTCCTCTATGGCTAAGGTGCCTTGTCAGGCCAGGGAAGGGGAGCAGGAACCTGGAGGGGGCAGAAGCGCCCAGCCAGCTATGTCCATCCCCAGCTCAGAGGTGCCTCTGTGAATGCCAGGCCCAGTCTGTCTGCACTCACCCTGCAAGACCTGTGGCCTGAATCTATGTAACTTGGGCCCAAGAGAGTAATTTATCTCAGAGCACAGGACAGAAAAGCCCTTATCTGTGGCCACTCAGCCCAGGATACTTTCCTCAAGAGATGCCCTCTTGCTCAGCAGAGGATGGGATTCAGAGCGAGAAAGCCACGGAGAAGGAGGCAATGACAAGTCTCCCAACATCCACTCATCCTTTTCCTAACAGAAGTCTGATTCTGTCCAGGGCAGCAACGTACCCTGTGAAAAATTCGTACCTTCCCAGCCTCCCTTCCAGCTAGGTGGTACCACATTACGTGCATCCGGCCAATGAAATGGATGCCAACATCTGGATGGGGTTCTAGGAAAGTGAGTCTTCTCTAGATTACAAGCAGCCAGGCCCAGCCAGCCTCTGCCCTTTTTCCTGTGTGGGAGGTAGACAAGATGCCTCAGGGCGTGAGAGCCACCTACTATGAGGGCCGACCAAGAAGCTAGAAGGAGGCTGATTCTTGATGAATTCCTTGAACCGCTCCAGAGCAATCCCAAGCTTCTGAACATGTCCAGAAGGGGCCCTCACTAAACTCCTTCTCCAGGACCCAAGACACTTCTTCCATTTTTCTCCCTGAGCCACTGCACATTTGTTAACAAGAATATGAGAAAAACCCATTTATTAAGAAACTGTAGTCATATGTACATTACATGCAGTCATTGGTCATCCTAGCACAAAAATGTGTAACCTAATTGCTGTCTGATGGTGAGCCCAGACAGAACCTGGATCTGGCTTCTAGAACCAGAGAACATGGAATTGGGATGTGTTTGGAGAAAGCCAGCAGAGGTATTTTCCCTGGGGCATAGAAGATCTCCGAGATGAACTATCCCTTACCATGCAGCCTAGGGAAAGTCATTTGCTTCCTAGTACGGTGTAGGCACTTAGAACTGATCCTCATTATTTGCAGATTCTATATTTGTGAATTTGCCTACTCAATAAAATTTAGTGGTAAAACTGTTTTAGTTATTGCCTAGCTGCTATAACAAGTACCATACTATGGGCTGGCTTAACAACAGGAATTAATTTGCTCACAGTTTCAGAAGTTAGAAGGCTTGCTTCCTTCTGGGATTGGTATCTTCTGGCTGGCTGGCAATCTTTGGGGTTCCTTGACTTTTCTTGTCACCTGTCAATGTACACGGCGGCATCTTCTCCTTTGTCTTCTGGATTCTGTTGACTTCCAGCTTCTGGCTGCTCCCTGTGGCTGGATTTTCTGTATTCAATTTCCTTTTCTTATAAGGCCTTCAGCCATGCTGGATTAAGGACCAACCTCCTTCAATCTGGGCACTCCTTAACTATAATAACATCTTCAAAGGTTCTGTTTCCAAATGGGCTCACACCCACAGAACTGGGAGTGGGACCTGAACATGCTATTTGTGGGGGACAAGATTCAATCCCCCAACAACCCCCAAATCAATACTCACAGCACCTTCACAGTCATTTGTGTACATGCAAAGACTAGGAAAATGTTTGAGTCACCTGATGTGCAGGTTCTCAGCTGAAGTCAAACAAGATCACTTTCTGCCTTCCTCTTTCAGCTTTCATACTGTAAACAACTGTCCTTTCATGGTGTATTTAATGCCATGTTTTCCACATTTTTGTGTTTTTTTTTCTTTTTTTTTTTTCTGTTATCTCACCATTTAACTTGGCCCCCAGGTGTAGTGCTGAAGTGCTGTCTAATGTTCCTAAGCACATGAAAGCTATGACATGCCTTATGGAGAAAACATGTGTGTTAAACAAGCTTTATCTAGGCTTGAGTTATGAGTTAATATAATATATTATTATATTAAATAATGCATCTTTAAACAGAAACACACATAAAACAAGGCTATGTATCGATTGGTTGATGAAAATGTTATGACCAGAGGTTTGTAAGACCCTAACCCTATGTTTTCCCTGGAAGCAGTGGCTCGGTATCCACTAATTTAGTGTTTGCTGCACCTCTATAGAACATAAATACCATGAGTAATAAGAATTGGCTGTATATACATTTTTTTTTTCAAAGATTTATTTATTTATTTATTTATTTATTTATCCCCCCCTTGCTGCTTGTGTTTGCTGTGTCCATTCGCTCTGTGTTTCTTCCGTGTCTGCTTATCTCCCCCTTGCTGTGAGGTCCTGCTGTATCAGCCCACCGCGCCACGCGGGCTGGCCGGCCTGCCCTCACAAGGAGGTCCCGGGAAGCGAACCCGGGGCCTCCCGTATGGTAAATGGGAGCTCTATCCATTGAGCCACACCTGCTTCCCTATACATTTTTATATTTTAATAAAATACATGTTTGTGGTTGTATATACATAAATATTACAAATATATGCATAAATTGCATATGTATATAAATATATCTATGTATCTATATCTATATAATTAAAGAAGATGCTAGGACTAGATGAGGACCAATGAATGGGCCTTGTAACTGGGCCATGTTATGCCAATATGGCCAGGGACCAGGGGAGATGACATATTAGAGTGGTTAGAAATGTGGACTCTGCAGCCAGAATTCCTGGCTTCAATTCCCAGTTCCACCAACTAGTATGTTATTTAACCTCTTGGCATCTCATTTTTCCTCATCTATAAATATGAATAATAATAGTACCTCATGGAATCATTAAGAGGATTCAGGGAGTTGATATTTAGTACATAATTAAGTATAGTGGCTGGCACAGGATAAGCCCAATGTGTTTGCTGATTAAATGTCAGCTCAGAACCAGCGGCAAGATGGCATCGATTTAATAGGGCACTCATCATCTCTCTTGCAAAAAATGGCTAAGTGGGGGCAAGATCCCACCAGAGTGAGCTGTTTTGGGAACCCACAGAGTGGGGCACTTTGGGGCATCAATCTGGAGGGAGCTGGAGGAAGAGATAATTGCTCAAGGTAAAACCGTGAGCTTCTGGTTCCTGTGGCTAGAAACTGTGGACAGCTAAGCCCCACCCTCAAGGCAAAAAGTTGCTGTGAGTCCTGACTCTCGTCGCCGGCCACCCAGTGGGAGGGAGAGTTCTCTGAGAGAGGGAGGGTTCTGGCGAAGGGTGGAGGGGGATTTCCTTTCGGTGGATTTGGTTGCCTGGACCCCCTTTGAGCTTTGGGGAGCATACCAACTAGCTCAAGATGGCACCAGGAAGAGGGGAGAGGTGAATCTGCTGAGGCAGCCTGATTTACCTAACTACCCTGGGATAGTGAAACTTGCCCTAGGAGAGGGCAGAGTCAGGCAGTTGATTAGTCCCGTGCTGAAATCTATCAAAATTTCAACTCCCCTAAGGCAGGTGTGCAGTAGGAAATGCTTAATAAGCTTCCAAGAGCCCATTTAGGGTCCCCTGGGAAGAGAAGGTGGTCTAGAAGAGGGTTGAAAGTTATTTCTCTGCCGTGAGTTCACTCCCCCAGAGTCCTATTTGAATTTCAAAAGGGAACTCAACCTGACCAGGAGAGGTGATGGAGGGTCTGCTCACACAGGCTGCTGCATCCTGCTGCCCTGGGAGAGAAAGCAATAAAAATAGAGAGGGGGCAGGGACAGACTCCTAAGCAGCAGGAATCAATGCAGCTGCAAAGAGTGAAACCTGTCTGAGGGAAAGTGACTGGATAGCCTTCTGAAGAGCTAACTGACCCAACAAGAAGGTTTAGCTCAGTGGAGGAGTTTCTGCCTTGGATATACAAGGTCCCTAGTTTGATTCCTGGCTCCTCTTAGAGTAGTGATCCACCAGGATGTCAAATATCCAGCTGATAGTTTAGGACAGGGAAAACATAGACATTGTTTTTCTATTAGCTTCTCTTGGGTCTCTTATTCTTCCTATTAAAAAAAAAAAAAAA
>JAQZBX010062617.1:0-16853 GCA_029593785.1 Cabassous unicinctus
CAAAAGGAAAACCATGAGATGCTACTTCTGTGGCTGGAAATGACATATATACTCCACAATCCAGACAAAGAGTCTAGGTGGATCCCCTGGCTCTGAATGGAGTTTTAGGGGGCATTCCCTGGGAAGAAGAGGGGTCTGGAAGGGTGAAACATATTTTATTTCTGGTTATTTTGACCAGCTAAGCCCCCTTTGAATCTCAAAATGGACCTCAGCCAGATGGGGAGAGGGAACGGGGTATTCTCTCAGGCAGGCTCTCATCCCCAGCTGCCGAGGTAAAGAAAGGAATTAGATTAGAGAGGGAGTGGGAAGAGAGAGGTGCCTAATCAGCAGGACTCTGACAAATTGCTAGGAATCTACCCTGCCCAGGGGAAAGGGGGCAGACAGATTTATGAAAGACTAACTAACCAAAAGAGACAGTTTAGCCTAGTGGAGGAATTGCCACCTTGCATATACAAAGTACCTGGCTTGATTCCTGGCTCTTCTTAGAGGAGTGATCCACTAGGTTACCAGGCATCCAGCTGAAACTTTATGACAGGAAACATATATACATTCTTTTAGTATTAGATTTTCTTGGATGTCTTATTTTAAGAAAAAAGTTACTTTTTCCCCCTTATTTTACTTGCTAAGACCCAGTTCAAATCCTAAAGAAGGCAGGCTGCTGGTTAATTGACTGATGAACACTGGCAACTTGAGAAGCTCCTTAGGGGCCTAACAGGGAAGGCTGCTTTTCCTTTTCCTTTTTTTCTTTTTCCTTTCTTTCTCCTTTTTTAAAATAGATGTTGTTGTATTGTATCTTGCTTGCAGTGTTCCCCTTTCTTTGTTTCCTTTTATTTTCTTTTACAAATTTTTTCTACATATGCTACCTCTTTTCTTTCCTTCATTTTTCTACTTACTATTTTCTGTTGCTGTTCTTTGATTCCTTCTCTTTTCATTTGGTTTTCATTTTTTCTTGTTTTAATATCTCTCCCTCTCTGTTTTCTTTCTTTTTTATTTTTTATTTATTTATTATTTTGGTCTTTTCCTTTCTTCTCATTATTGCAGACTTTTAATTCATTCTATGTATTTTCCTCTTTTTTGGTTCTCATATCATTGTTCCATTTCCACTTTTAAGATCTTATCCCCCTGTACTTCTTATTTGTGTTAATTATTCATTTTCCAAGGTCTTGTATGGCTCCTTTTCTACCTTTTACTAATATTATTACTTTTATTATTATTTTTTCTTTTTTTTTTGCCTCTTTACTATTGTCTGATGAAAATTATTTTTCAAGAGAACACAGACAATAGTAAGGAAACAGAATTAGAGTAACAATGTGTCAGAGTGAAACATTACCACACATATAAAAACAACAACAAAATCAAACCTGAGAGTAGAAAGAGAAGGTAATCAGATGAATAAACCCATCAAGATAAACTGATGCTTAGACAGCAACAATAAATTACAAACCATACTAATAAAAAGGAAGATATGGTCCAGTCCAATGAACAAACTACAAACAAGAAGAGATGTAGAACATGGAACAGCTAATCAGAGATGTCCAAACAAATATGACTAAACTTAATGATGTGAAGTAAAAGATTAATGATATTAAGAAGACACTGAGAGAACATACTGAAGAAATTGTAAACATACATAAAAAGATAAAGGATATGATGGTGGTGAATGGCACAATGTAAAAAATGAAAAATATACTGGAAGGAAAGAAAAGAAGTTTTTAACAGGGAGAAGACAGAATCATCATTGTGGAAGACAGCACAGCTTAAATCAGACAGATAACAGAACAGATATATAAAAAGATAGAAAAAAATCCAGCAGGGAATTCGGGATTTGAACGGTAACACAAAATGCACCAACATATGCATTATAGCATACTGGAGGGAAAAGAGAATGGAAAGGGGGCAGAAGGAGTGTTGGAGGAAATAATGGCTAAGAATTTCAAAACACTGTCGAGGGACATGGCTGTACATATCCAGAAAGTGCAGCACACTCCAAAAAGTATTAATCCTAACAAGCCTACTCCAAGACATATATTTTCCAAATTGTCCAATGCTCAAAACAAAAAGAGAATACTGAAAGCAGCAAGAAAAGAGATATTTTCCATGCAAGGGAACCTCAAAAAGTTTAAGTACTGATTTCTCATCTAAGCCATAGAAACAACAAAGCAGTGGTATGACATTGTTACGATGCTAAAAGAAAAAAAAGTCCACCCAATAATTCCTTATTTAGCAAAACTGGCATTCAAAAATGAGGGATAATTCAAATTATACACAAATAAACAGAAATTAAGAAAATTTTTCAATAAGAAACCTGCCCTTCAAGAAAAACTAAAGGGATTTCTGCAGGGGGGAGGGAAAAAACAGGAGACAGCGTTGGAGGAGAAAGTAAGAATAAATAGAAAGATAAAAAGAGAAAATAATACAGCATATGGCACACATAAACCTAAAGAAAACATGGCCAATGTAAGTAATTTCTTGAAGATAATAACATTGAAAATCAATGGATTAAACTCTCTCGTCAAGAGACACACATTAGCAGAATGGTTAAGGAAACAAGACCCATCTACATGCTGTCTACAGGTAATCCACGTTAGACTCATGGACACAAGGAGGCTGAAAGTGAATGCGTAGAAAAAATTTTACATGCAAATAATAATAAAAAAGGGTGGGAATAGGTATACAAATATTGAAAAAAATAGACTTTAAGTGTAAAATTATTTTAAGAGGCAAAGATGGCCACTATAAATTAATAGAAGGGGTAATCTATCAAGAAGAAAGAGCAATAATAAACATTTATTACCTAATGCAGGGCATCTCAAAATTCATGAGGCAAATATTAGAAAATCCTAGTGGAGAAATAGATGCCTATACAATTATAGTGGGGGATTTATACACCATTATCACCATTAGAAAAAATATCTTGACAGAGAATTTATAAAGAAAAAAAAAGATCTTGAATAATACATTAGAAGATTTGGACCAAATAAACAGACAACATTATACACAAATACATTGGGATATACATTCTTTTTGAATGTGCAAGGATCATTCTCCATGATAGACCATGTGCTAGGCCACAGAACAAATCTCAATGAATTCAGAAAGATTGAAATCATACAAAGTGTTTTAAAGATGACAATGAGATGAAGCTGGAAATCAGTAAAGGGCAGAGGACCAGATTAGGAAGAAAGATATGGAAGTTAAACAACACATTCTTAGAAAAAGAGTGGGTCAAGGAGGAAACCAAAAAAGAAATCCATAACTACCTTGAAATGATTGAAAATGACATCACAAATATAAAAACCATTGGTATGCAGCAAAAGTCATACTGAGAGGGAGATTCATAGCCATAAGTGATTATATAAAAAGACAAGAAAGAGATAAAACCCAAGAACTAACTGCACACCTGGAGGAATTATAAAAAGAATTAGAAACTAACAAAAGAAGCAGAAAGAAAGAAATAACAAAGATTAAAGCAGAGCTAAATGAAATTGAAAGTAATAACGCACTAGAAAAAATAAACAAAACCAAAAGCTGGTTCTTTGAGAAGAATAATAAATTGACAAACCCTTAGCTAGAGAAATATAAAAGAGAGAATATGCAAATACAAAAATAAGAAATGAGGAAGGGATATCACCATTGACCCCACTGAAATAATGAACATCATAAAAGGACACATTGAAAAATTGTATGCCAGCAAGATGGATAATTTAGAGGAAATGGACAAATTCCTGGAAACACACAGGCAGCCTACCTCAACGAATGAAAAAATTGATGAACTTAACGGACCAATCACAAGTAAATAAGATAGAATCAGTTATCATAAACCTCTGAACTACAAAGATACAGGGAACAGACTGCTTCCCAGGTGAATTCTACCAAAATTCTGGAAAGAAATATCATCAATCTTCCTTTAACTCTTCCAAAAAATAGAAGTGGAGTGAACATTGCTTAAATCAGTCTATGATGCTGACTTCATCCTAATACTAAAGCCACACAAAGAAAACACAAGAAAGAAAATCTGTAGACCAATCTCTCTAATGAACCTAGATTCTAAAATCCTCAACAAAATATGTGTTAATTGTATACAACAACATATCAAATGAATTATACACCTTAACCAAGTGGATTTCATCCCTGATATTCAAGGATGGTTCAACATAAGAAAATCAAACAATGCAATACGGCACATACATGTCAAAATTTAAAATAATCATTTCATCATCTCTATACATGCAAAAAAGCATTTGACCAAATACCACACACTTTTCTGATAAAAACACTTCAGAAGACAGGGATACAAGGAAACTTCCTCAACATGATAAAGGGCATATATGAAAAAGCCACAGCTAACATCATACTCAATGGTGAAATCCTAAAAGGTTTCTGTCTAAGATCTGGAAGAAAACATGTATGTCAATTGTCACTGCTCTTATTAACATTGTGTTAGAAGTAATTGCTCAAGCACTTAGACAAGAAAAAGATATAAAAGGCATCCAAATTGAAAAGGAAGAAGTAAAATTTTCTCTATTTGCTGATGACATGATCTTATACATAGAATGCCCTGAGAAATCTACAGGAAAGCTTCTAGAGCATATAAATGATTTCAGTAAAGAGGCAGGTTATAAGAACAATGAGCAAAACTCAGTAGCATTTCTGTACACTAATAATAAGCAAACTGAGGAGGAAATCAAGAAAAAAATCCCATTTACAATAACAACTAAAAGAATCAAATACCTAGGAATAAATTTAACTGAAACATAAATGACTTGTATGCAGAAAACTGCACAACACTGTTAAAAGAAATCAAAGAAGACCTAAATAAATGGAAGAATATCCCCTGTTCATGGATAGGAAGACTAAATATCATTAAGATGTCTATTTGACCCAAACTGATTTGCAGATTTAATGGAATCACGATAAAAATTACCACAGCTTGGAGAACAGTATATCCATATCCAAAAGAATGAGAGAGGAGCATCATCTCACACCTTATACAAAACTTAACTCAAGATGGATCAAAGAACTAAATATAAGAGACAAGACAATAAAGACCTTGGAAGATAATGTACGGAAACATCTACAAATCTTGTATTAGGATGGTTTCATGAACTTTACACCCAAAGCATGGGTGTAAAAAAACTTTACACCCAAAAGAAAAAAATAGAAAATGGAAATTCCTGAAAATTAAAAACTTTTGCACCTCAAAGGAGTTTGTCAAGAAAGTGAAAAGGCAACCTCCTCAAATAGAGAAAATATATGATAACCATATATCTTTTAGGGGCCTAATATCCAGCATATATAAAGAAATCCTATCCCTCAAAAATAAAAAGACAGCCCATTTAAAAACTGGGCAAACGATTTGAATAGACATTTCTCCAAAGAAGAAATATAATTGAGAAAAGAAATGAGAAAATGCTCAAATCTCTAGCTAATAGAGAAATGCAAATCAAAAGCACAATGAGATATTATCTTATAGCCATTAGATTTCTGCTGTTTAAAAAACAGAGGACTACAAGTGTTGGAAAGCATGTGGATGAATGTGAACACTTATCCACTACTGGCAGCAATGTAGAATGGTGTAGACATTGTGTAGGACAGTTTGACTATTCCTCAGGAATCTAACTATAGAACTGCCATATGATCCAGCTTTCCCATGCTGGGTGTATATCTAGAAGAATTGAAAGCAGGGACACAAACAGGTATATGCCTGCCAATATTCATAGTGGCATTAGTTACACTTTCCAAATGTTGGAAGGAACCCAAACATCCATCAACAGATGAATTGATAAACAAATTGTGGTATATAAATATAATGGAATATTACTCAACTGTAAGAAGGAGTACAGTGTTAACATACAGGATAACATGGATGAATCTTGAAGACCTTATATTGGGTGAAGCAAGCCAGGCATTGAGTGGTAAATATTACATTACCTCAATGATATGAATTAAGCAAATTGAGCAGACTCACAGAGCTAGTGTCTGGAAGATAGGTCTACAGGAAACAAAAAGGGAGAAGAAGTTTGTGAGTCAATGTCCATATGGGCAAAATCTATGATAAGGTGGAAGGGTGTATTTGTGCAAGGGATGGGCATAATAGTGGTGAAGTGATGCTATTGAGTTGAGCAGTGCTGGTTTGTGAGTGAGTAGTGTGGGAGGGTGAGTAGGACTATCCATGGAAAAGAGGGTAGGCTTGGGGGAAGAAGCAGGTGAACAACGGCGATTTGAGGGTAATTGGTTGAAACTACAATGTTGGGAATGTTTCTTTGGTAAATATGGCAGGGAAGGGTTACTTGTTTAAGGGGTTGGGTTGGGTGGCACATGGAACAGGACACACCTCGGCAGGCATTTAGGGAGTGTGTAGTGTCCATCTTGTCATAGTGTATTGTATCAGTGGATGGAGACTAACATAATGATTAGGAAGGTATTGGACTCCCATCCTGGGGTCTCAAATAGAGGGGCGGGAGTCACTCGAGAGCATAGGTAGTGCCTAATAGAAGAGGACAAGTCTTATTATGTCAAACCTTCAAAGTTGTTGCCAGTAACTATGAATCTTGCCCTTCATTGAGTTAATCTTGGTGGTTTCTGTGGGTCCTGAGGTGAGGGGGAGGGAGGAAGAGTATAGATTGAACATGGGATGTTTTGGGAGCACTGGAATTGTTCTACATGTTTTTGAAAGGATGGGAACAGACCATCTTAAAGTTCATCAAAATCTATAGATTGTACAGTCCCTAATGTACACCATAATGTAAATCATTGACCATGATTAGGGCAATGTTTCAATATTTGTACATCAGTTGTAGGAAAGGTACCATTCACATGTAAAATGGTTTTAATAGGGGAAAGGGGGGAGCATGTTGAGTATATGGGAATCACCTATATTCTGTATGTGACTTTTCTGTAACCTAAAGCTTCTTTGAAGACAAAATGAACAAGAATAAGACCCTGGGGGAATAAATGGAAGAAAATGTCACTGTACATACAACACATCACATCTTACAGTGATGAAAGGTATAATGTATTTTTTTATTTTATATTTTTCATTATTTTTCATTATTTCAAATTTTTAAAAAAATTGTTTGTATTTTATTCATTATTTTTAAAACTATCATTCTGACATCATTTTCCTTTTAATTGTATTTATCCTGTTGGCTTTAATTTTGAAGAAATATTGGATCACAGAAGTGCTACAACTGAAGCAGGGAAGGATCATTGGTGCAGGGTGCCAGAGATGAGGAATGCATATGAGGAGATTCACCTGGGGCATACTTATAAAGCATAAGAATGTGTTCAAGTGTTCATAGGGCATTGTCACAGTTGGTGGAGATTCACATAATAATCAAAGAATATTGACAATTCCCTAGTCCTGAAAATGCCACCATATTATACCTGTTTTCTCTTTCTCTACCCTCAGAACCTCCAGTGGCCACTGCCTCCAAATCAATGATAGAATTCCTCCATTGCAAGAATCACAATAAGTCTATAGTAGAATACCAGTAAGTCTACTACTGTCCATTGTTTATTCCCCAATCCTGAGGATTCTGACATAGTGATGCCCACTCTGCCTCTAATTGAGAGGGGGCTTAGATCTCATGGGGCAGATGGATGGAACTATCTTGCTTGCAGTTGCGGACTCGCTCTGTTCTTTGGGATGGTCATATGTGTTCATCAATTTTAACAAATATACTACACTAATGAAGAATTTTATTATTGTGGAGAAATATGGGAGGAGCAGGGAGTTGGGCATATGGGAATCCCCTATATTTTTTATGTAACATTTATGTAATCTAGGTATCTTTTTTAAAAATGAAAAATAAAAAACGAATACCAAATTCCCATCCTGGGTATCTCTGCCACATTCTCTAATATGATTGCAAGAATCCCCCAAGTGACTAGTGAAAGAGGATGGGCCATTGATGGGTCCTTAATAGTGATGACTGCACTCATGAATCTTTATTTTTGAAATTGAAACTTAGCCTATTATTATAGGGTACCTAAGAGTTACCTCTTGAGAGTCTCCTTTTGCTCAAAGGTGGCCTATTTCTAAGGCAAGCTCAGTATATAAATGCATTGCCTCCCCAACCACCAGCATGAGACATGACTCCTGGGGTTATGCCTCCCTGGCACTGAGTGATTACTACCAAACACCAACCAGCAATGCAACTGGAAAAAGACCTTGCCTGAAAGGGGGAAAGGGTAAAGACAAATGTGAGTTTATTTGGCTAAGAGATTTCAAAGTGAGTCAAGAGATCATTCCAGAGGTTTTGCTTATGCACATCTCAGCAGGATCCCATTGACTGCCAAATTAAATATTGCCTCATATAGCAGGGCTCCTGAGGGCTCTGGAGATTCCCAGGAACTATAGGCAAGGCAGACAGCTCAGGAGTTTGGCAACCTGCTAGTGGGCCCTACTTTGGAATTTATGCTCCCCAGTTTGACAAAATTGGACTCCGTTGTGGTTTCCCTACAAATGTGGAAAAATGTGCAAAGAGTAGTGAGTGCGGCATATGAGAATCCTCCAAATTTTTTATGTAACATTTATATAATCTAAGTATATTTAAAATGAAATGAAAAAGTGTATTATTTAAAAATATCTATTTGTATATTAATTTGTATGTGCAAAGACATTCCTTGAAACTATTGCTTTATATGTGAAGAGAAATTTTTCAAAATACAAAAAACTTTCCAAAATAAACATTTTCCTTAAAGCTCATTATATCTAACTCACTGGCTCCGCATTGCTACTAAGAATGTAAATTCAGCTTTATGTGATCCCCATAAGGAAGGTGATTTTTACAAGACATACATGGGTAAGGGAAAGAGTGAATTATATGACTTTATCACCGTTGACTATGCTCATGCTGGAATTAAGTCAAAGAGAGAAAATATTCAGCAAGTGAGGTAAATAAACTGAACTTTTGAGTTTTGACTTTTCCTGAGAGCAGCAATTGTAGACAAAGATTTTTTTTGGTTTATACTGCAATTTAAGGGCCAGAAATAGAAAATAAACAGGAACCTTGATTCAGAGAAGGGATATTTTGTACTTACTCATTACGCAGATTTGGGGATTATGCTACTGAAAGCAGAAACAGGTTGCTGTTTGTGCTTTGATCCCTTAAAATAAAATATTTCAGAATCCTGTCACAAAAATTCCTTATTTTAATTAATAAGATCAGAAATTTTCAATATGATGACATTGAACACAGTGGTTATATCACGTTGCTTTCCTATAAGCAGGCTGAAGGAAAGAAGATTTGATGGATTTCTTAGATAAGAGAAAAGCAATATTTTAAAATTTTATTTTGAACCTTTAGTCTACATAAATGTTACATAAAAATATAGGAGGATTCCCATATACCCAATACACTTCCCCTCCCCAATTTTTCCCCACTAACAACATCTTTCATTAGAGTTGTACATTTCTTACAATTGATAAAAACATATTGAAGCATTGCTACTAACCATAGTCTATAGTTTACATTATAGTTTACACTTTGCACCACACAATTTTATAGGTTTTGAAAGAATGTATAATGTTTTATATCCATCATTGCTATGTCATTCAGGACAATTTTCAACTATGGAGAATTTTAGTAAGAGTTCTTCTTGTGGTTGGATATTTGAGAGGCTTAAATTTTAGTAACTAATAGCAGCTTGAGAACACTAGAAGATTGATTAGTAGCAAGAGGAAAGGCACAACCTGAACCATAAAGGAAAGACACTAAAGCACTTTCAGTCAAATACAAAATTTTGCATAGTGTTGGAATGAAGTGAAAGGAGGAAGAGAAAGAACGAGAGGAAATGATAGTGATGGGGATGATGAACAGAAAAGAAATGAGGAAAATACTTCAGTTTTAGAAAAATATCTCACATTCTCTTCTTACACGCTGATTTGTACATCGTCATTTTTATAGATGTTTATGTTCAGGGATTCAGAGTCTGCTATTTGCTGCACAGTTTGGGCCAGGTCCATGACTGGAATCACATCTATAGATTAATTCCTTCATCTAACAGTTTCTGAATGTTAGGAAACAAATGAATGAATGAAAGAAATATGATAGCGAGTGAATTTATAAAGACTTTGCCCATATATGACCTGTAGCTCAATTTGCCTTGTACAAGTGATGCTTAAGAATATGTAATCTCATATGCAAACCACTGTAACTAGGAAAGAGCAATAAAACCTGAGTTTAACATTCTTGCTTTCCTGGCACAGCTTCTAGTGATCTCAGGGAATATATTCAAGCAATAATTATAATTAAACAAAAAGTAAATTTTTTCTAAATTGTTAACATGAAGAGAATGACTAAATACAATGTCTACAAATACACTAGGTCATGTTTTACCAAAAAAAAAAAAAGAAAAAAGAAAAAAGAAAAGAAAGAAAAAAGAACAACTTCTGTACAGGAGATTTGGTCAAATTCTCTCTTTAAGGTGCTCAGTACCAATTATTATCACTACACCTGGTCATTTTCATTCTCCTCTCCATTATCATCACTTAATTATCATGTAAATTTATTGACTACTCATGTACTATGAATTCTGCTAACATATTTATTTATATTTTCTTTGTTAACCTCATGAAAACTATATGAGGTAGTGATATTATAGGTGTTATGATTCTTATTTCACATTTATAATTCAATAAAAAATTAAATGTCAGAAAGTTTTAAAGCTTATGCAATATAAAGCATTATTAAAATATAAATTGCAAAAATTTATTGAATGCTATAAATAAAATGATTCACTGAGACGTATAATTTGTTCCCTGCCATTAGAGGTTTATATTAAGAGTTCAAAAGTCATATATAAGGAGACTTCCAGGAAGATGAAGGTTAAGAGAAATTCAGGACTCACTTCGCTCCAAGAAAAATAGTTAGAGGATAGGCAGAATTTTTCTGGAAAAATGTTTTATGGTGTAAAACACCAGTGGAAGACTGGCTGCCACCTAGAAGAGATGGGAAAATAAAAAGAATGTTATCTCAATGGGAAAAGTTTGTGAATAAAAGCAGAAGATGCAGCTCCCAGTGTCCATCCCCACATCCTCAGAGGAGACAGGTTTGAGTCCTCCAGCTTCCAGCAGGTGGCAATGAACAGAGGAGGCAGCAAGTGTCCTCTTCCCAAGGAAAATGGAGAAGGAGAGATGCAGCCAAATACTGATTCAGCTTTTGGCCAATAAATTTGGTGTCCTGGGTTCCATGAGATCCCCAGGCAGATTGGGGCAACTCTATTGTTTGCTCTGGGAGCTGGCCAAGGCTAAAGTGATCCAACCCTTTCAAGTATCTTCCCTATTGACTTGGATTAGTGTTGAGGATGCAGATGGGAGGGGAATTATTCCCTACCTTGGAAAAGGGAGGGGGCTGCCAGCAAAGGGAAGAGAACAGCTTCTGAGAAAATTTGATTTGAAAGGCTTGGAATTGTCCTGAGGCAAGATCCTCGGTCATATTTTTCTAGTCAGTGTTACAGCAAACATTTTCTGACCAAGGTTTGAGCTGAGAGGTATAACGAATAGCACCACCTGCTGGCAGACCAAGTAAATGTATGAAAGGAAAATAAAAATGAAAAAAATAAAAGAAGTATTTTTAGGCCTTTATAGTGTGCCTCCTCTAGGCCATGGGAAGCTGCTCTGCAACCCATTCCTGGGTCCATGGCCCAAATTTAAGTAACTAAACAGAGACAATTATAAAGAGTTAGAAGAGTTTGAATCAAGAATAAAGGAACAGTAGTAACACACAGCTTCCCACCACTAAACCCCTATGAAAGATAGAGTGACATAAGAATATATTTACCATCCTACTCTATGTCTAGGCATCAGCAAACAATTAAAAGTCATACTAAGAGAAAGAAGCTATGGCTGAAGTAAAGGAACATATCAAAGCCCTAGATGAGACAGGATTTGAGACAAATAATCAATGAGCTTCATACAAATCTGCTAAATCAAACCAATGAGTTGAAAGACAATATAACTAAAGAGATAAAGACATCAAGAACACATTGTAAGGAGAAAGAAGAATTGGAAAACCTGATGTGGCATTTAAAGATTATTTATAGGCCTGTTTTTACAAAATATAAATACAAATAAACTAGAGAGATGGAAACAGAGTACCAACTATGTATAATAGGGGAAGCATAGAGAGATTGAGATGTGATGAGTGCTGCATGGGATCATCCAGCATCCAGACAACACAGAGGCAGCTCTGCCTCTGCTACTAAGTAACTTGTTGGCACTCAGTTCTTGGTGGTAGCTGCTCTCAAGGCATTATGAAGGAGATAGTCTGTATTAAAATGCTCCATTCAGCACCATTTTTCCTCATTAAGTTTAACAAGATTACCACCTTTATGGTGGAGGCAAACTAACCAAGTTTTTTGGTCTCTTCAGGCCACTAGGCAAAGAGATCATGAAAGATTCCACAGTTCTTTCCGTTGAAAGCGTAGGCATTATTGGGTGCCCGGGATCTGCTTAGATGTACCAATCATATTTCAGCACAAGGGTCTTTTCAGAGTTTTAATCACATTGACAGAGCACTGTGAATAATGCCTGAGGAACTTCTTCCCAAGGAGACTTAGAGGTCCTTTGTTCAGTTCGTAGTTGGACTTATAGGCCATCATGGCTGGGCAGCTGAGGGCTAAAGAGAACTACAGAACTTCCCCCTTGGAACTGAAATATTTCTGCAAACAATACTTTAGCATGCCTTAAGACCCATTAACATCGGTGGTATATTGTCTCATGGTATCCACTAACACATTACAAGATCCTTGGGCGTGTTCATGCCCTAAGACACATTGGTGAACTGCCCTGCAATATTCTAAGAGTTTTGCTCCTCTAGAATGTCATTACATTCAATTGACCTGTCTACTCACAGTACCAATATATCCAGCTGCCTGGTATTAAGATGGGCAATTAGTACAAAGTGTCAAACTAAAAGCAACAATAAAGATTTTATGTACTTAAGACCAGTGCAATCATGAGGCAAAAGATAAAAGACAATGATTCTCAATGTTACATTGAACACTGAGATGACACTGGGCAGGGTCAGATGACAAACAATGCAAGTGGGGGAAATTGTCTTGCTGTCAATTAGCCCTGATCAAAAATCTTCTGCCTTTTCTAATGACTGGGGAGGCAAGATAGAAAGACAAAGAGAAGGGGTAAGAGTAGAAAAGTACTAAGACAGAGTGGGGAGAATTGCCTCAGTAAAGGTCCCCCAATTAGGAGATCATGGAAGAGGCATCAGAAAACTACCTTAGTCATGGCACCAGATAAAGGCCCACTACATGGAGGCATCTAGACTAGGAATACAGATATGTGTATAAGCTTGGCTGGTTCAGGGGTTCCTGAGTATATGACTGGAACTCCCTTCAGAAAACTGTAATGAACTGATTGTACAACATACCTGATATGGGAAGGGCAGTTTTCTCTCAAGAGGCTGTCAGATAAAACTTTGTAATTTTCTATAGTCAAGACAGTGTGAGCACACATAATATTTTGGACAACAGCCAGACTCTTCAATTATTAATATAATTATAATATTTAATAATTTAGCTTTGCATGCAAATATTGAATATTATTTGTAAGTTTGTTTTATAATTGTGTATTTTATCCTTTAATTAGCTACATATAATTATTAATTCCTTAAAAATTGAAACATAATTATGAGGATACTTTTATCTCTTTGAATTTCTTTTCTTTATCTCTTTCTTACATGACAGAGATATGTTAGATATAATGTCAATATTTCCACATATTTTGGGGTTTGAGTAACATTTTATAAGTTTTTAAAAGGAATCTCTTCTTAAAATTGATAGTTCTATTTTTTTCTTGCATGTTTTTTGTCCAATGTTGAATTTTATTGACAGCATTTCATGAGTATATTTACAATTTCACTAATATATTCATGTTTAAATCTAACTTAATACTGTTACACTTTTTCATCCACAAATTCTACTTTATTGCCTGATGTTTAGCTATTTTAAGTATAATTGGTGACATCAAATAATTGATTTGTGAAATCACACTCAGAAAAATCAGAAATCTCACTTCGTATCAAATTTTTGTTTACTTACAAAAATAAAAAGAATTAAGAGACACTTATGAAGAGCAAAGATATCTAATATAAGCCTTGTGATTTGGGTCCATTTGAATATCTTCTTTAGAGAAATGTCTTTTTATGCCCTTGGCCCTTTTTTTTTTTTGAGGTTCCGGGGCTGAGAATTAAGCCTAGCACCTCATACTTGGGAAACTGGTGCTCAACCACTGAGCTACACCCAATCCTCAACCATTTTTTTTTACTTAATTGTTGTCTTTTTGTTGTTGAATAATAGTAATTTTTTATAGATTGTCATATATGTGTTTAGCATTATTTTCTCTTATTCTGTATGCTGTGTTTTTTTCACATTCTTGATTATGCCCTTTGATACAGCAAAACTTTTAGATTTTGATGAAATCAAATTTATATACATCTTTTTCTTTTTTTTGCTCATGCACATGGTGGGGTAGTGTGTAATAATCATTTGCCTAATACTAGGCCCTGAAGAGATTTCTTTATATTTTCTTCTAAGACCTTCATACTTTTAGCCTTTATAATGGCTGCACCACTTTCAGTTAATTATTATTAAAGAGTGTGAGGTAGGGTTTCACTTTGATTCTTTTGCATTGGATTACCCATTTTCTAAGCACCATTTATTGAAGAGATCATTCATTTCCCATTGAGTGGATTGGCCCTCTTGTCAAAGAATTATTGAGAGAATGCGGAAGATGGCATCAGATTAGGTGGGCACTCACCATCTCTCTTGAGGAGGGTGGCTGATTGGGGACAAAATCAATGCCTGGGTGGTCTGTTCTGGAAGCCCACAGAGTGAGAACCTTGAGGACATCAATCTGGAGGGAGCTGGATGGCAAGGTGGATTGCTCAGGATAAATTCATGAGTTTTTCCCCAGCTGGAAATTGTAGATGCAGATAGCTAAGCCCCACCATCAGGGCAAATGGCTACAGTGAGCCCTGACTCCCACCAGCAACCCAGTCAGAGGGAGCATTCTCCGAGAGTGGGAGGGTTCTGGCAGAGGGTGGAGAGGGGTTTCCTTTCTGTGAGTTTGGCTGCCTGGATGCCCTTGCATCTTTGGGGAGCAAACCAGCTGGCTTGAAGTGGTGCCAGGCAGAGGGGAGATGAGAATCTGCTGAGGGAGCCTGATTTACCTAACAGCCCTGGGATACAGAGGCTTGGCTCAGGAGGGGGCAGATTCAGCCAATTTTATAGTTCCATGCTAAGGAGTATCAGAATTTCAGTCCCCCTTGGGGGTGGGGGGACAGGCAGTGGGAAATGTTTAATAAGTTTCCATGAGCCTTTTTAAGGTCCGCTCAGTGGACAGGGGGTGTCTAGAAGAGGCCTTCTTTTGGGTCCCTTATTGCTCCAAAAACACCAAAAAAAAGGTTCCTTAAAAAATTTTAACTTAGTTTAATGACTAAAATATACCTTAAAACCTGCAGATAGAAGTCTGCAGAGTAATTAATTGATGAAAACAGGCAGGCTGAGAGGATCCACAAGGGCCCAAGAAAGAATGCTGTTCTTCCTTAGCTTTGATTGACGGCTTGCTTGTGTCTTTGTTTAGTTTTTCTTTGTTTGTTTGTTTCTTGCTTTTCATTCCACTTTCCTCCCCGTCCCACCTTTTTTAAAATTAGGTGCTGCTATCTTGTTTCTTCTTTGCTGTGCTTCATCTTCCTTGATTTCCCATTCTCTGTGTATATTGATTTTGCCTACCAACGCTATCTCTTTTCCTTCCTTCATCTTTCTACCTTATGCATTAAGTTGTGGTTCTCACATTCCACTTTTTTTTATTAGTCCTCAACTTTATCGGAGTCGATTTCTATCTTGTCTATTCTGTTTTCTTTTTTTATTATCTTAACTTTTTTCCTTTCAGCCCTTACTTTGCTCTTTCTCTCCTAATCATTCTGGCTTTTTAAATCATTCTATATATTTTCCTCTATTTGGTTTCCCATTCCAATGTAGGTTCTCCACTTTTTTCCCCTTGTTACTCTATATTGCCTACATGAGTTAAATATTCATTTTACTAAGTCTTTTATGGGCCCTCTTCTAACTTTTATCAAAATTACTATTATCCTTTTTCCTTTCTTACATCTTTGGATTCATTTGGCCCAAATCTTTTCCCATCAAGGGAACATAGAAAAAAGCAAGGAAATAGAACAAGAAGAACAAAGTGTCAAAGAGAAAACTTAACAAACACAAAGAACCACCAGATAAATAAAACTCTAGAGAAGACAGAGAAGCTAATCAACTGAATAAACCCATCAAGATAAAAAGATGACAAAAGGGAAACAAAAAATTACAAACCATAATGGGAAACAGGAAGACATGGATGAGTCCAATGAACAAATTAAAAACCAGGAAGAGATGCAGAACAATGAACAACTAATCAAAGCTGTCCAAACAAATATCATGGACCAACTTAATGAAGTGAAGGAAGAGAATAAGGATATTAAGAAGACACTGGGATAACATACTGAAGAAATTGTAAACATACTAAAAAGATAATGCATATGATGGTGACGAATGGCACAATCCAAGAAATCAAAAAGACACTGGATTCACATAACAGCAGATTTGAACAGGCAGAAGAAAGAATTAGTGATGTGGAAGACAGTACAGCTGAAACCAAACAGATAATAGAACAGATAGATAAAAAAATAGAAAAAATCCAGCAGGGACTTAGAGAATTAACCAAATACACAAAATGCACAAACATACACATTATAGGCATCCTAGAAGCAGAAAAGAAAGGAAAGGAAACAGAAGGAGTGTTGAACTATATAATGACTGAAATTTTCCCAACCCTATTGAAG
>JAQZBX010062618.1:0-16851 GCA_029593785.1 Cabassous unicinctus
GAGCACTGTATTAAATTGCTATTTTAATAATTTTGGATTCTTTCTGTGAATCTTCAGTTCATAATAGTTAATGTGCAAATTTTATACAAAGACTCTTCAGAACAATATCTTAATCTAGTCCTCTATATCCCCAACTATTGTATTCATGTTGATTTATTCAAAGTTCCTTAAAATATTGTTTTTCCATGCTTTTACCTCTTCCTCTCTTTTTACCCACCATCATTCAGTGCTCACATCCAGCCCCACTTATCTTTCATCTCCATTCTCTCTCCTCTGAAATTTGATGCTTATATTTATTTACACATTAGTGCATCTATTTAAAACTTTCAATGTCATAATAAAACTATCTCTTGTTACCTTCTGAGTATGGTGAATTCCCATTGACTAAATGAGGAAATTAAAATCCATATTGTACACTTGACCCATTCTTTTTGACCTTCCATATCTTAATATTGGCTAACTATATATTTTTACTATTTCAAAACTGAATGTATTTACTATTTATTTGTATCCATAACAAACTTTCTGTGGTCATCAACAGGTTGATTCTAAAAACCAAAACTTAAAGGCCATTGTTTGTATTATCATTATCCTTTAGATAATTTTCACTGAAGAATCAAGCATTATGTTGGAATTACAGATTTTCTTGCATGCGTCCATTGTCACAATTACTTTGCCAATCACGCAAGAAAAGTATATTGTCAATATCAAATATATACTCTTTTTTAAAGACCATCAGTATCTTGATAAAACATTTCAATATGCCTTGTATTTACTGCATTATTTTCTTGGAAAGATTTTTTTTGTCCTGTTTTTCTTAGTGTTACTAATGTGCTCTCTTTTCATTGTTGAAAAAATATGCCTTCAGCAATACATTTTTTTGATACCCCAGCTCATGCAACATTCTATCTATTGAAAATAATCCATTCCATTCTTTATTTTCAAGACATTTTCCTTACAACCCAGGGATTTCTTGTTCATATTGTCCTAGCTATTACTAGGCAAGTGATTACTATTATGTCACCTTAAGACTTATTTGCTTTGGACTTTTTAAATTCTCTGTTTCTTTTATCTCAGCTCCATCTCTATTGTTGTTATGAATTTGTTTTGCATAAATATATTCCCATGCAAGCTTCTGCAAAATGGTAAGTGGGAAGTACATTTACTGATCATATTTCTAAAAGTTGTTTTATTTTGCCATTTCCATTGATAGCTTGGCTGGACATACATTTCTAAGTACAAAATATTTTTATCTCAGAATTCTGAAGTAATTTTTATCAGTTTCTTTTAGTTCTTCAAAGTTGCTAACTGAAAAATGTGTCATGATGGCATTAATTGATTCATGATAATATTTTTCCTCTTAGTATTCTCTGGATGATTTTAGGATATTCACTTTATCCTTGTGTTCTGAAATTTTTCCATGGTATCAGTTTGAATTACTTTTCATTTAATCCGAAGACAGGTCTCTCTTTAGCTCTGGGGACTTACTTATGTTATTTATTAAGTAATTTCTTCTCTTCTTTTTTCTCCTTTTTATTCTCCTTCTGAAACTTCTGTTTATTAGATATTGACTTATCTGGATTAATACTCTTGCCTAATTTTTTTATATGCTTTCTCTTTGTATCTTTTCACCTGCATATGCTGGAAGAATACTTCAAATTAATCTTACAATCCTTCTATTGATTTTTATTTTCATATGTCATTTTCTGATTTCCTTTATTTTTTTCCTCTTATCCTTTAGCATGCAATCAAATTTAAAGTTTTCTAAAGTCTTTGTCTGATATATCCAAATTCTAGGCTTCCCCTTTGATATATATATTTTAATTTATTGATGTATATCACTCATACATAAACAATAAGTGTATAGCAATAGTTGTGAACTTACAAAACAAACATACATAACATCATACAGGGCTCTCATACCTCACCCTACCACCAATACTGCATTGTTGTGAAACATTTTTAACTAATGATTAAACAGCATCCTCAAAATATTACTACTAACCAAAGTATTCTTCCCCCAACCCACCCTATTATTATTATTTTTATGTCATTTATACATGAACATACATAAACAATAAGTGTATAGTAAAAGTTGTGAACTTACAAAGCAAACATTCATAATATCATACAGGTGTCCCATACATCAACCCTCCACTAACACCTTGCATTGTTATGATACATTTGTTACAAATTATGAAAGAATATTGTCAAAATCTTACTACTAATAATCCGTATCTTACATTTGATGTATGTTTCCCCCAACCCAGCCTATTATTATTTTTTAAATATATTTTTATGACAGAAGTTATAAACTTACAAAACAATCATGCACATGTGCATAATTCCCAAACAACACCCTGCTATCACACACCACACCATGGTGGAACATTTGTTAAAGATTATGAGATAATATCATCTGATTATTACCAGGTCCACAGCGTACATTTGGTACCCATTTTCCCAACTCCCCCATTATCAACACAGTACATCTTTGGCATAGATGCAAGAATACTACATTATTACTGTTAACTACAGTCCATAGGTCACTACAGTTATATTTTTCCCATGCTTCTCCACCTTCCCACCACACAGCAATAGTGATGTACATCTGCTCTAACTCACAAAGGATAATCTTGCATTTGTACCATCAACCACAATTCTCATCCACCTCTGCGTTTATTGTGCTATTCAGTCTCTAGATTATTCTCTAACTTTCTGTCAATTGACATTTAAATCCCTAGACTAACATTTTTAGCCACATCCCCATTTATAAACCAGCTGTTACTCACTATAATGTGTTACCATCAACCCTGTACATTTCTAAGTTTTTACAGTAAAGCTAATTAAAACTTCTACATACATTAAATATCAGTAGTCCATCTCAGTACTCCTCTTATCTCCTTTAAGAATCCACCACCTACCACCAGGTCTTGAAGATATTTTCCTACATTTTCTTCTAGAAGCTTTATGGTTCTTGCTTTTATATTTAGGTTTTTTATTCATTTGAAGTTAATTTTTGTATAAGGTGTGAGACAGGGTTCCTCTTTCCTTCTTTGCTACGGATATCCAGTTTTCTCAGCACCATTTATTGAACGGACTGTTCTGCCTGAGCTGGGTGGGTTTGACAGGCTAGTAAAAAATGACTTGACCATACATGTGAGGCTCTGAATTTGGTTCCATTGGTCTATGTGTCTGTATTTATGCCAGTACCATGCTGATTTTATCACTGTAGCTTGGTAATATGACTTAAAATCCAGAAATACAAGTCTTCCAACTTTGCTTTTCCTTTTTAAGATGTTTGTGGCAGTTCAGGACCTGTTACCCTTCCAAATAAATTTGATAATCATATTTTCCATTTATTTAAAAAAATGCTGGTGGAATTTTTATCAGGATTGCGTTGAATCTGTACATCAATTTGAGTAGAATTGACATCTTAATGATATTTAGTCTTCCAATCCATGAGCATGGAGTGTTCTTCCAATTATTTAGTTTTTTTGTTTGTTTGTTTCTTTTAACACTGAGTTGTAGTTTTCTGAATACAATTGCTTTACATTGTTGGTTAAGTTTGTTCCTGAATATTTGGATTTATCTGTCATATTTTATTTTCATCACTCTTTTGACACTTTTATTGATATAATCTTCATTTCTAGACTCTCTACCAGGCCTCTCTCTCCTGTCTTTTCTTTTCAGGTTGTAGCACACCCTTTAGTATTTCCTGCAAAGCAGGTCTCTTGGTTACAAACTCTCTCAGTTTCTGTTTATCTGTGAATATTCTAAACTCGCCCTCATTTTTGAAAGACAATCTTGCTGGATATAAGATTCTTGGCTGGAAGTTCTTTTCTTGCAGTATCTTAAATATATCATACCACTGTTTTCTTGCCTCCATGGTTTCTGGTGAGAAATCAGCACTTAATCTTATTGGGTTTCTTTTATATGTTATGCATTGCTTTTCTTTGCTGCTCTCGGAATTCTCTCTTTGTCTTTGGCATTTTACATTCTCATTAGTATGTGTCTCGGAGTTGGTCTGTTCAGATTTTTTCGGATGGGAGTACGTCGTGCTTCTTCAACATGGATATCTATGTCCTTCAGTAAGGTTGGGAAATTTTCTACCATTATTTCTTCAAATATTCCTTCTGCCCCTTTTCCCTTCTCTTCTTCTGGGACACACATGACATGTATGTTTGCATGTCTCTTGCTGTTGTTTAGTTCCCTGAATCTTGTTCAAGTTTTTCGAATCTTTTCTTCATCTGTTCTTTTGTATGTTCACTTTCAGAGGGCATTTCTTCCAGCTCACCAATCCTTTCTTCTGCCTCCTCAAATCTGCTTTTATATAATTCCAGTGTATTTTTAATTTCATATATTGCACCTTTCATTCCCATAAGATCTGCTATTTTTCTATATATGCTTTCAAATTCTTCTTTGTGCTCATCCAATGTCTTCTTAATACCCTTAATTTCTTTAACCATCTCATTGAATTTATTAAGGAGATTTGTTTGAACATCTGTGATTAGTTGTCTCAACTCCTTTATATCATCTGGAGGCTTACCTTGTTCCTTTAACTGGGCCATATCTTCCTGTTTCTTGGTGAGGATTGTAATTTTTTGTTAGTGTCTTGGCATCTGGCTTATTAGAATATTTATTCTGGGTGCAGTTTTTCTGTTTAGTTTTGGGCTTTCTTGCTCTTTCTTCCTTGCTGGTTGTGTAGTAGGAGCCAAGGATGTAGTTGGTGCTATAAGCTGTGGAGGCTCAAGCAGCCCTCATTGCCCCAAGGACCAATGAAGCTTCTCCCAACTTTCTCCTTCACCAGGGGTAGGGACAGAGCCACAACTGTGTGGAATAAGCCAAGTCATCCTGGCTTAGACTGTGGTTGCCCAGAGATACTGATGAAGCTCAATGCCCCTTTCTTCCATGCCTGGGCTGGGGATGGAGCTGCAGGTGTGGGCAGCAATCTATGCAGTACAGGCCCAAGATGACCACAGTTGCCCCAGTAGGCTTCCGATTATTCAGTCTGTGCCAGCTAAATATACCTGAAGTTTCCTGGATAGTCTGGTGCAGGGCCCGCCAGCTTCCTCCCTGCTAGAGGTGGGGCTGAAGTCTAGGTTAGGGCTGCAGGCCAATTGGGGTGAAAGAAACCGGTGTCTACCATCACTGTGATTTTCAGTCAGTCTGGCTTCCCCTCTTGCTGGGGGCAGAGTCAAAATGGTGGCTTCCAGCCTCCTTCTGTCTTGGACAGGCTCAAATTTCAGCTGTTCTTAGTATTATACTTAAGACCCCCAAATTTCCTATCAGTAGCTGATATCGGTGGCCAGCCATCATTCCTCCCCTGTTTTTGGGAAGTGGGGCTTCCAATTCCAGCCTTGGAACAGATCCCAAGGTGGCTTGTGCCCTCAACCCATGGCATGGAGTGCTCTACTTATGAATCTTCTCTGCAGATGGGCAGTCTTCTCCTTACATTCTTTCAAGGATGTTGCAGGATGCATTTCTGGTCTCCTGGAGCCCCGAAACAAGTGCTCTAGATAGCTCTGTGTGATGACCAACTGCCCCATAGCAGGAGCTTATTCTAGGAGCTCCTTACTCTGCTGCCATCTTGCTGGTTGTCCCTTCTATTGATTTTTATTTTTATGTTGTTCACATAGTTTTAATTTAAAAAGTATCTAACATTTTTGTGAGAATTATTTTTACTCAATCCTGTTTATGAGTCATGTTTTATGGAAGCATCATTCAGAATCCTTTTGAAGATATTAATTAGATTTTAAAAATTCTCTTCTGTCTGTGAATTATGACTGTTTCCTCTTGGAGTTACATTTCTATGTTTTTGATTAGTTTTTCTCCTTTCATGCTCTGGACTTTCCTTATATATCTTCTGATCCTTGAATCTCCTTTCAAATTGAGGAATGAAGGATTAGATTGGTTAATAAAGTTAGTTAGTATGCGTCTCATCAACTGTTGTGTATGCAGGCTTGAATTATCTGCTACCTTTCTCCCTTAAATAGGATCTTTAATAGGGTAAAATAGGAGCAGAGCTTGTTGACTGGCAGACTTTCTTTCATACTGAAAGGATGGAGAACTACCTTTAAATTGGGAGACACCACAGATTCAGAATTTGAAACATTGTGTCCTGGAATAATAATACACATTCTATTATGGTTAATTCTCTCTAGGGTGATTATTCAATTTATTTTGATGGACCCACAATTCTCCCACACACGCGTGTTTGTATGTGTGTGTATAGGGTGAAGGCAAATGGCTTCTCTTTGTATTTTGCCACTGTCTCTATCCCATTACTATCATGACTAATGCCAAGTATAAAGCCTTTCAGCTATGCAGTTCAGACTCCTTTACTCCCTTAGCTGTGCATATCTCATGTTCCATATCTGGAATTTGACAATTTTGTCGTTTTTTTTATTCACCAACATTATTCCATCTGCTTTTAGTTTTATAAAAAATAAAGAATTTCCCCAACATGCTCATCTCCCACTCATTTTTGTTTTTTTTACAGTTATGTCTTGTTACCATTTTAATCAATTACTATTCCTGCAATGCCCTTTGAGGATGAAGGCTAGATTAAGACAGGTGCTTTGTCTGCCATATTTATCTAAAACTATAAAGACATGTTATCACCAATTGTAAATTGGTACAAAAGAGAAGCTTGAAAATTATCAAATGAATTTGCAGTTTTATTTTTAGCAATATTAGTGGTTAATTTTTGTCCAGATATATAACTACAAATATGATTGAAAGGGAGTTATTATAAGATTTAAAATAATAAAATACCCTTAATATTTTGCAATAGGAGACTATTTCAATGAAACATGGAACATAAAATTTTAAGCTAGGCAACTTATTTTTTATAGACCTACTCAATATTTTTGTGGTAGTTTTCAGTTATTACTACTTTATCATAAATACTATTTTCAAGTGTATTTGATTACATTTGAATTTATTATTCATTTAGTTTTAGATTTAAATTTTATTCATTAACATAAGAATTTGAGGGAGTCCTACAGGACAAAATACAAATATGACTGGCTTTGATAACTTAAAAAAAACAGTGTCTTATAGAGGCAGAGGATAGACATTAGAAGGAATGTCGGGTTCACTGATTAATAGAATTATGATCAGAATTTTTTGCAACAATAAATAGAAATTAAGACAAATATAGGTAAACTTTTGCATGAAACTACAGTCAAGTTGGAATTTATTCACAAACATACTATTGTATATATTACATAAATTCACATAATGATAGAAGTCTATGAACAATTGCTTTACAAGCACTGTATTTTAAAAAATGTGACTCTACTAAGCAGCTTTTCTGTTGACCCTATTTAAAAGCAAAGGTCATATCGAATATTCACTGAAGGAAAATATATTCAATACACTACAATGTCCTTCATGTAAGAACCATATAGCCTTAGAGTTCATCTTCACATACTCTGCTATTTTTCTTGATATAGAAATGCCATGTCAGAATTGCTGTTTTCCTCAAGGTAGAGCACTGTGTTAGGGTTGCCATATCTAGCAATGCTGTGCCAGAACCTGACATCTAGCATAGATTTTTAAAGCCAATTGCTGAATATCAGATCATAAATCCAGCTTTTTCCATTCTCTGTGGGTTGGGTTTCCATTTGATTCAAGTTTAATTTTTGCTGATGGATCTTAATAAGAGCATCTACAACTGCAAGCAAGACAGTTCTATCCATCTGCCCCATTGGATCTAAGGCCCCTCTCAATTGGAAGTGGAGTAGACATAACCATCCCAAAATCCTCAAGATTGAGGAATGAATAAACTTAAGGGGGGAATGCAAATATGGACCAATGTAGACTTATTATTATTATTCTAGTAATGGAAGAACTTTTAACATTGATACAAAGACAGTGGTCATCAAAGGTTCTGTGGGGAGGGAGAGGGAAGAATAGGTGTAAATGGGGCATTTTGGGGACATTGGAATTGTTCTGTATAATATTGCAATGACATACAGGCCATTATACATTTTATCAAAACCTTTAAAATTGTGCAGTGCAAAGTGTAAACCATAATGTAAACTATAGACCATATTTAGTAGCAATGTTTCAGTATTCATCAATTGTAACAAATGTACCACACTTATGAAAGATGTTATTAATGTGGGAAAATATGAGAAAGGGAGGACATGGGGTATATGAGAATGCCCTATATTTTCAATGTAATTTTTATGAAATCTAATCTTCTTTAAAAATAAAGAAAAAAAGAGTATTCTGCTCTGACCTAATATTTTTCTTTAAGTTAGTATCTCAAGGATGAGAAGTTCTGGTCTAAGTCCCTTGAATTCCTTAAACCTCCATATTCCTTGAAAAGTCAATTACAGAGCTCCTTATGTCACTGAAAAGAAACTCATCATTGAAATTCCATTTCAGTGTTTTGAGGAAAAAAGTATTTAGATTTTAATTTAATGAAAATACAAATAAGGTGAAGGAGGAAAAATTATGTTATCAGTCATTCACTGATTGTGGATACATTATTTATTGCATAATGTATTATATGATATATAGGATATGCTATATTGTGTTCTATCCTATTTAATATTCAATTTTTCCTTTTTGAATTGTTCATGTATACATGTAAAATCAAATGTCAACCAGAAAGAGAGAGAGAGAGAGAGAGAGAGAGAGAAAGTATCCAGGAAAAAGGATATCTAATAAACTTGTAGTCATTCTGACTGGTTGACTAAAATGCTGGTGTAAGACATTCCATGTTGCTGTTCCCACATATAATCTTTGAACAACAAGCAAAAACTGGCAAAGCCATCATCCTCAAAACTCTGGAAAAGAGTTAAAGGGTTGAAATAATTGGGTGAGTACCTAATCAAGAAAACACAGCTTTAAACATGGTAGGAGAAGATTGAGTCACTCTTGCTGGTCAGTCTCCTAACCCTTCCCCAGGGCAGTGTGTAGTGTGGAGTCAGCCTGCACTCCCATTGTAAGTCCTTAGCTCTAATCCTGAGGGAGTTGAGTAACCCTGGTGTGCATACTGGGGTATCTAGATGCCAGTGACTTTATTGCCTATTCTATGGCAGCCTGAAAGGCAGAAAGAGGAAACTCATCTCTGAATAACTCTCCCAGAAATTCTGGTAGGGAGAAACATATTGCAGACAGCTAAAGCAGTATAAGAAATTATTAAGTCCAAGGGACCTGGGGTGAAGGATTACTGGTTTTAAGCCATACTATAAAGCACCCTGGAGCAAGGGTGTCTAGTTCATAAGGGATAGAGAGGATATTCAGATTCCTGTTAATGGGGGAACTCCTAAAGTTACAACTGAGCAAAAGAGCAGTACAAGCACAAGCCTAGGACATGATAAAGGCTCATAAAAGACCAAGAGAATCCTGTACTTTATTTTGCCTTGGACTGAACTCCTTGATAGATGGGCTAATCTCTGAAGGAGAGCACCAACCCAAACAGAGCCCATTTGCAAAGACTGTGAAAGGTGTTTTTGACATCAGTTTGTTTTTGTTAGCTCCTGAAACTCAAGAAATTATCTGTCATATCACTATCTGGATACAAACATAAAAAGCAGCTCAGGAACTAAATTCCAGAGATAACACATCAAAATATCAAAAAGTAGGGTGTGAAACAAAAGATTACAAAACAAACAAAGAAACAGGAAGTGATGGACCATCCAATGGAACAAGACAAAAATTCAGAAACCACCAATGAAGAACAGACTTTGGATATAATAGAAAAAGACTTTAAAAAAGATCTTCAGCATGCTCATTGTGATAAAAGAATACATGGAGAAAGGACAAAGTATATTAGGAAAATGATGAATGAACAATATGAGGATTTCAATAAAGAGATAGAAAATTTTAAATGCAACCAAACAGAAATAACTGGTTTTGAAAACCATAATAACTGAAATGAAAAATACTTTATAGTGTTTCAAAAGCAGATTGGCTGGCAGAAGAAAGGAACAGTGAACTTGAACACCACATAGTTGGAATGATTCAGACCGAGTTGCAGAAAGAAAATATCTGAAAAATATGTACTGAAGGAAATGAGAATGGACTGAAAGTGATACACTATAAAAAATCAAATAATATGTAAATATGCATTAAGAGAATTAAGAGAGGGATACAGAAGGAATATGACTTACAAGGACCAAATAGCAAAATGGCACAAGTCATGCACTATCATCAGTTATCTTAAATATAAATGGATTGAACTATACAATCAAAGGCAGAGATTGGCAGAATAGATTTTTTTTAAAAAAGCATGGCACAACTATTTGTAGTTTACAAGATAATTAAATTCAATGACACAAGTAGGTTGAAAGTGAAAACATGAAAATATAGTATACAAAGCAGAGCTGGAGAATTATACTAATATAAGAAAACAAGATTTTAAGTCTAAAACTGTTACAAGGGACAAAGAAGGTCATTATATACAAATAATTCCACAAGAAGAACAAACAATTATAAATATATGCACCTAAAACAGAGTCCCAAAATATTTTAAGAAAATATTGACAGTTTGAAGGGGAAAAGAGACGGTTCTACATTAATAATAGGAGACTACAATATTCTACTTTTGGTAGTGGATAGAACACATAGACAGAATATCAATAAGGAAATAGAAGACTTGGATGATATTATAATCCAACTATACCTAACAGACATACATATACTCTTCACCCAAGAACAGCAGAATACACAGTCTTCTCTAGAATTCATGGGTCATTCTCCAGGAAAGAAAATATGTTATGTCATAAAACCAGTCTAATTAAATTAAAAAATTTTGAAATCATACAGTGTATCATTTCTGACCACAATGGAATGAAGCTAAAAGTAAACACATAGAGAGAACTGAAAAATTCACAAATATGTGGAAAATAAACAACACACTTTTAAACAACCAATGGGTCAAAGAAGAACTCACAAGGGAAATTAGGATATATCTTGAAGTAAATAAAAATGAAAAACAAAACTAAAGAAACAAAGAAAAAAATACCAAAATGTATGGGTACAGCAAAGGCACTACCAAGGGAAATTTATAGCTCTAAATACTTACAGTTAAAAAGAAGAAGAAAAGTATCAAATCAAACCTAACCTTACAACTGGATGATCTAGAAAAAGAAGAGCAAATGAAATCCAAGAGAGATGATGGAAGGAACTAACAAAGATTAGAATGGAGTTAAATGAAATAGAGAATAAAATAACAAGAGAGGATCAATGGAATCAAAAGATGGTTCCTTGAAAAGATCAATAAAATTGATAAGCCTTGAGGTCAATAATTTTCTTGTTTGTTTATTATTATTATTGAAATAATGAAAATGCTCTAATAATGATAGAAGTGATGAATGTACAACTATGTGATTATACCAAATCCCATAATTGTATATTTGGGCTGAATTGCATGCTTTATTAATATGTACCAATAAAATAGATTTTTTTTAAATGACATGAAACAAAAAAAATTGATAAGCCTTTAGCTATACTGACAAAGAAAAGAGAGAGAAAGTGGACACAAATAACTAAAATCAGAAAAGAAGGGAAGACATCACTAGTGACCCCACAGAAATAAAAAGGATTATAAGTGGCTACTATGAACATTTGTAAAACAAACAACAAATTAGATAGCCTAGATGAAATGGACATATTACTAGGAACATGCAAACTACTTATACTGATTCAAGAAGAAATATCAGATCTCAACATATCAACAAGTATAGACTGAATGAATCATCAAAAATTTCCCAACAAATACAAGTCCAGGACATGATGGCTTCACTGGTGAATATTACCAAGTATTCCAAGAAGAATTAACACGAATCCTGTTCAATCTCTTTCAATAAAATTGATGGGACAGGAACACTTGATAACTCATTCTATGGTGCCAACATTATACCACCCAAAGCCAGCTAAGATACCACACACAAAGAAAATAAAATTGCAAGCCTATATCCCTTATGAAGATAGATGTAAAAATTCTCAATAAAATACTAGCAAACCAAATCCAATAGCATATTAAAAGAATTATGTACCAAGATCAAGTGGTCTTCATCCAAGGTATTCAAGGGTGGTTCAACGCATGAAAATAAATTAAAGTAATACACCACATTAATAGATAAAGGGGGAAAACAACATGATCATCTCAATTGATGCAGAAAAGTCACTTGACAAAATCCAGCACGCTTTTTTTTTTCAATTAAAAGCAAGTGTTTATTTTGTATGAAGAAACTTACAGAATACTGATCATAGGAACAATTTTCTAGGTGCACTGAATAATTATTGTTCATATACTATAATATTGTTATTTTACATTTATCTGGTCTACTCCAGCTCTTTTTTGGTTACTATTTGCATGGAATACCTTTTTCCAACCTTTCACTTTTAACCTGGTTAAAAGTGAAACCTGGTTGTGCTCTTATTTTTGAGGTAGGACTCTTGTAGACAACATATAGATGGCTCATATTTTTTTACCCATTCTATCAGTCTATGTCTTTTGATTGGGGAGTTCAAGCCATTAACATTCAATGTTATTATTGTAAAGGCATTACTTACTTCATCCATTTTGTCCTTCAGTTCTCTGTCATAATACCATTTTATTGTCTGTCTTCTTATCCTTTAGTTTACGCTTCCTAATAATCTTCATTTCTAAACTCTTCTCCAAATCTCTCATCCTTGTTTTTTCCTTTCAGGCTGCAGTGCCCCTTTTAGTATCTCTTGAAAATTTAGTCTTTTGGTAACATATTATATCAGGTTTTGTTTGTCTTTGAAGACTCTGAACTCACTCTCATTTTTGAAGGACAGCTTTGCCAGATATAGAATTCTTGTCTGGCAGTTTTCTCTTTCAGTACCTTAAATACATCAGACCACTTTCTTCTCTCCTCCATGGTTTCTGATGAGAGGTCTGCACTTAATCTTATCGAGTTTCCCTTGTATGTGATGCTTTGCTTGTCTCTTGCTGCTTTCAGAATCCTCTCTTTATCTCTGATATTTGTCATTCTAAATAGTAGGTGTCTCGGGGTAGGTTTATTCAGATTTACTCTGTTTGGGGTACATTGTCCTTCTTAGATATTGATATTTATATCCTTCATAAGGGTTGGGAAGTTTTTAGTCACTATTTCCTCAAATATTCTTCCTGCCCCTTTTCCATTCTCCTTTCCTTCTGGGACACTAATAATGCGAATGTTTGTGCATTTCGTGTTGTTATTCAATTCCCTGAGACTCTGTTCCATTTTTCCCATTCAGTTCTCTTTCTGTTTTCCTGTCTTTTCCAGTTCAGATGTTCTGCCTTCCAAGTCACTAATTGTCTTTCAGTAAGTCAAATTTGCTCCTATGTGCCTCTAATGTATTTTTAATCTCATCTATCACGTCTTTCACTCCCATAAGGTCTGTTGCTTTTCTTTGCAGTCTTTCAAATTGTTCTTTATGCTCCCCCAGTGTCTTCCTAATATGCTTTATTTCTTTAGTCATATTTTCTTTAAATTCTTTGAAGTGATTTAGGAGAGTTGTGTGATTATCACTGAATAATTGTATCAAATCCTGTAACTCTTTAGGATATTTGGTTTGTTCTTTTGGCTGGGCCATCTCTTCCTGTTTCCTAGTCTAGCTTGCAATCTTTTGCTGATGTCTAGGCATCTGAATATGTTGGTGAGTTTACTCTGATGGCCAATTTCTCTCTCTTGCCTATTTTTTTTCACAGATTTTCTTTGATATTTGATTTAATTTAATCTCAGTCTCTAAAATTGCCCAGCTTAAGTTTTCAAAATTGGGCCAGGGACTCACTAGTGGGGCACAGACTTTCTCCCAGGAGTTGAATACAGAGAGTGTGAACAGTTTTTGTACCTGCAACTTCCAGACTGGCCAGCACATAGCACGCATCATTGCATGTTTCCACAGAGGTGTTTCAGTTGTTTTCCTGTGTTCCAGTGTTGAATCTCCAGAGTAGAGATTCAAAGTGGGCTCTTCTGGCTGAATTCACTGAGGAAAAGCACCCTAAACTCCCCTACTTTTTCTCTTGAAACAGCTGACAGGAAGAAAGATATCTGCTCCCCTCTCAGTTGGCTGCAGCAAGCCAGAGGTTTTACCCCAGCTTAATATCTTGGAGGTGGGGAAGCAGACCCTTCCCGGCTGCCACAGTGGCTTGGTAACTCACGTTTGTCATTTCAGCTTCTTCGTCTCTCTGTCCCTAACCCTCCTGGGAGTTGTGTAGCACTATCCTGATCTGCTGACCTGCAAAGTAGGTCCCTTGGACAGCTTTTGGTTTCTCCTCCATTGTTTTTGTGAGAGCATTCAGCTCTGCCTCTTAGTCTGTCACCATCTTCCCACAATCCCCAGTACTGCTTCTTGATAGAAACATTTAGAAAACCAGGAAAGAAACTTTGTCACTGTAATAAAAGGCATATATGAAACACCCGGAACTATTATTATACGTAATGGTGAAAGACTGAAAGCTTTCATTCTAAGATCTGGAACAAGACAAAGATGCCCACTGTCACCACTATTACAACATTGGCTGGAAGCTCTAGCCAGAAACATTAGGCAGAAAAAAGAAATAAGAGGCATCCAATTGAAAATGATGACATTATCGCTTACATAGAAAATAATGAAAAATGTTCAGAAAAGCTCCTAGAGCTAATAAAGAAATTCAGCAAATTGGTGAGGTATAAGATCAATAGGAAAAAAATCATTACTATTTCTATACATTAGAAATAAACAATCTGAAGACAATATCAATAAAAAACTTCCATTTAAAATAGCAACTAAAAGAATCAAATATTGAGGAATAAATTAAAGCATGGATATAAAGGACGTGTACATAGAAAACTACAAAATATTGCTAAATAAAATCAAAGAAAAATACGTGGAAGGACATTCCATATTCCTGGATTTGGAAGACTAAATATTGTTAAAATGTCAATTCTACCCAAAGTGATTTACAGACTCAATGCAACCCCAATCAAAATTCCAACAGCCTTCTTGTAGAAATGAAAAAGCCAGTTATCGAATTTAAATGGAAGGGGTAAAGGGTCCCAAATAGCCAAAACTTCCTTGAAAAAGAAGAACAAAGTTGGGGGACTCACACTTCTCAATTTTAAAAGTTATTACAAAGCTACAGTAATTTTTTTTTTTTTTTAAAGCATGGTACTAGCACAAGCACAGATACATAGGCCAGTGGAATTGAATCGAGTGTTCAAAAGTAAGCTTTCAGATCTATGGCCTACTGATTTTTGACAAGGGTGCCAAGTCTACTCAATGCGGAAGAATAGTCTTTTCAGCAATCATGCCTGGTAAACTGGATATTCATATACAAAAGAGTGAAGGTGTTTTCCTACCTCATACAATATAGAAAAATTGACTCAAAATGGACCATAGACCTAAATATAAAAAAACAAAACTATAAAACTCCTAGAAGAAAACATAGTGAAGCCTCTTTAGTGCCTTGTGATAGGAAGTGCTTCATTAGACATACCAAAAGCATGAGCAACAAAATAAATGGGACAAATAAATGGGACTTCATTAAAATTAAATACTTTTATACATCAAAGGACTTCATCATGAAGGTAAAATTACAACCTACAAAATGGAGAAAATAGTTGGAAACTACATGTCTGATAAGTGTTTAATATACTGAACATATAAGGAACTCTTACAACTTAACAACCAAAAGGCACACAACACAGTTAAACATGGGCAAAAGACTTGAATAAATGTTTCTACAAAGAAGATATACAAATGGCCAATAAGCACATGAAAAGATTTATAACATCACTAGCCATTAGGGAAATGCAACTCAAAACCACCATGAGATACCATTTCACACCCACTAAAATGACTACTATTTCTAAAAAAAATGGAAAGTAAGTGTTGGAGAGGATGTGAAAGAGAAACACTCATTCATTGTTGTTGGGAATGTAGGGTGCTGCAGCTACTGTTGAAAACAGTTTGGAAGTTCCTTAAAAAGTTAAGTATAGAATTACCATATGGCCTGGCAATCCCACTTTTAGGTGTATACAAAAATAATTGAAAGCAGGGACTTGGACATTTGCACACCAATGTTCATAATGACATTGTTCACAATTGCCAAACAATGGAATATTATTTAGCTGTGAAAAGGAATGAAGTTCTGCTACATGAGACAACATGGATATATCTTGAAAACATCATGTTGAGTAAAATAAGTCAGACATTAAGGACAAATATTGTATTATCTCAAAGATATGAAATAATAATAAGCAAATTTATATAGTCAGAAACTAGAATACAGATTAGCAAAGTTGAGTGGGGGTAGAGAATGGTGTGTTAATGGTTAATTGGTGTAGAATTTCTTTGTGGGGTGATGGAAACATTTTGGTAATGGGTGGTGGTGATGGTAGCACAGCACTGAAAATGTTATTGACACCACTGATTTAAGTATTTGAATGTGGTTCAAAGGGGAAATTTTAGGTTGTATATATATGTGGCAGTTTGATATTCTTTATGAATTCCAAAAATAGATATTGGATTATGTTTGTAAACTAGTCTGTCCCTCTGGGCATATTAAATTATATTGGATTCAGAGCTTTTACTTTTACATGATTAAGGATTAAGGCTTTCATTGGGCCATGTCAGTAGGACGTTGCATCCCTGCCCCCTAGGTGGGCAGGGACTCACAGAGAAACCACACTGCAGAGAAGGGAGTTTGGGTTTTTGAGCTGGAGCCCAGAAGTAAGCACATAGAGGAGCACAGCTGTTCAGCCCAGATAGAATCGAGCCCTAGGGAGAGAGACAGAGTGGGTTGCCTGATAGTCTACAGCTGGCCTTGTGGAGAAAGCACAGCAGCTGAGCCTGGAAAGAAAAAAGGCCTGGGAAGAGAAGAACCCAGGAAGC